>JAKCOX010000010.1:24500562-24776634 GCA_022605575.1 Laterallus jamaicensis coturniculus
GAAGCCATTAATTGATTAATTTTCTTTATTTACAAAGTACTCAATTGTCAAGAAGTGTAGTGATAAGGTTAAACGGTCTTTGACTAGAAGTTACAATCTAATCTATGGGTACAAGTGTCTACATAGCAGTAGGAGAAGCTTCCCTTCCCATTCTGCCCTAAGGAGCATTTTAAGGAGATTTGTAAGGCATCTAAATTAGTAAGGCTGGATTCTGAGTAGTTTCCCAGCTTCCCAGCTTTTGATTGAGTAGAGCATCCATACTGACACATTAAACCAGACCAGAACTGGGGAAGCTCTCTTATTTTCACAACAAAGTCTTTTCAGAGAACTGAAAGCAATGTAGCACAAATGTAAACCTTATGGGCCACACAGATTATAAAATTATGCAAGATACAGCTGCTTTTGGGATGGATTAAATTTTGATGATACGGTGATGACTTTAAAGCTTCCACCCATTAGGGAAATTCTTGGGTGTTACAGTAACTTTCAAAGGAGCAGGTAAATATCAAGACAAAAAAAATAACCTTACCTATTTAGAAAATAGTTCCAATAATTTTTCTTCCCTCAATGGATGAAGGTGTGACACAGATATGGATATTTAAGCTAAAATGTAAAAGTCATTGGATTTTTAGAGATTATGTATATGAGATGTCATTTTGGAAGAGCTGTTCAATGAATTTCAGATGAATTACTTTATAAAAATTCGTAAGACTGGGTTTATATCTTTAGACTAAAGGGAGATGTTAATCTTCGAATTTCAGTGGATAGAACAGTAAATGTATAGAGCTTGATTTTTCAATTAAGAGGTAGCTTTTTCACTTTCGAAAGATAAAATACCATGAATCACTTCACTGATGTGTGAATTTAACTCATACATAACACAGGTTTAACCTGAGATTTTGGTAATGGAAATTGGCCAATCTAATTGGAAAACTCTACTCTTCTAAGTCAGAATTGTCCCTATTCCAAGATTCATTACTAGATATGGAAAGAGGGTAGAGAACACTGCTTTCACTAGCGAATCTTTGATCTTTTGACTGGTTTTATTCTTTAATTTATAATTTTTCTCCGTGTGATATCTGTGACAGGAGGCAAAGCCTCTTTTGAGCTAGTTATGTAGTCCTAATCAGAAAGGTTGCAATTATCTCAAGTTTCATTCACTTCATAAACAAAGCAGGACTACTAATTTAGACTTTTATGATTATTAAAGTCTGAAAATATTAATGTGGAAGAATAACCCAATGTAGTTGCAACATGATTGCTCAATCATGTTTCAATATGATAAAGTCACTTAATACTTTAAAAATTGAAAAAAGAAAAAAAAAAAGGATGCTTAACATGCTGTCTTTTTGAGTGATGACATTTCTCTAAAATATAAAACCCTTTTAGGTCACCTATTCATTAGTCACTTTTCATTCATATCACCAACAATCAGAATTGTAGGCAATTAAATGAGAACATTCCTAACAGATAAAATGGCAGAAGTGTAGATTATAAGGGGCTGTTAGATGGGAGGGCTTTTTAAAAATGCTTTTTCCTTATGTGTTTCAAACTTTTTTCCCCCCGATAACATATTTATTATTCTGTTTATATTTGTGGATATAGTAATCTTGTTTTATTCTAAATATCTAAGTCAGTTCAGTGTATTAGTCTTGTGTGTATGTGTGTGTGTGTTTAAATGCTATTAAGCCCTGCATGAAAGCATATGGTAGGGGACATGATGTGCTCTATGCTCTTCCTTGAGCAGTGTGGACATCTTTTCTTCTTTCTCTTTTGTCAGTGCAGCCAGCCTGCAAGAGATGCGGGTACATGATGTTTCAAGGCAGACTGAATTCTAACTAATTTTCCGATGGTTCTGACATCATATTAGATATGCAGGAATAACTTTTTACATCTAGGATATCACAGCTATACCTCTTTCAAGGAAACAAACACAGGTATTTTAAGTCCTGAAAAATATCCAGTGTGGAAAGGCTACTTAAAATCCCATTTTCAGGGAATGAAGTAAACAGAGATATTCAAGCTCAGCTTTTATCAATGCATATATTGCAGTAATTCAAATGTTAATTCTTTAATAATCCCTTTACCTCTTTTTAGAGTGCTTTTCAGCCTCTAGATGATCTTTTTAGTCACTGTCCAACACCACCTCTCTTTTAGTAGTTTTCATATTGGTCTTAAATGTTCGTAGTCTAAATTAATCCCAAAAAAGATCATGAACATAACAAATAAGGGATCTCCATGTGACATGTCATATGTGGCTGATTTAGATTAATCTCACTGTTTGAGTGTTTGTAAGTTCCAAGAGATTAGGAATATTAGCCTTTGGAATAATTTGAGCAGACTGATCCATTAGTTTCATTTTTTTCACATTTTAGTTCTTAAATGTGTTATTTATCTTTCCATGTGGGCCACCCCATCTTGTTAAGAATCATAGTCTGAGCATGTATGAAAGATCCAAGTACAGTAGGAATTTTAAACAGTTTGGTATCATTCACACAAAGAAAGAAATAATAGTATTTCCAATATTATCTATATAGCTTGTTATTTCTAATAAGAAAATTGAAATAGTTCTAGATTGTAATGGAAGTAATGGAAGTAGGCAACCACTGTCTAAAAAAGGCACATCTAAGATTCTAAATCTGTTTTTGTGTTTATAAGTTGCTTTATGTACATGAGCAGTACTGTTGGCTTATAATTATTCATACAGTTGGGTGGAGAATCAGAACTTGCAACTCCAAAAATAATCGTGCTTTATAAGAAACCAAAAACAAGCCCCCATTACTACGTTTTTTAACCACTTTGTAATTATTTTTTTTTTGAGGCAAACAGTTATTGGCAGTTCCTAAAAACTCTTCAATGCAACTCTTTGAAGACATGATGAGAAAGTTGAATCCAAAGTAAAGCTAACCTACTTAGTGGTGTTATTATGAATCCAACAAATAATTTCCCTATAAAACTAAGCTAAAAGGAATTTCCTTCCTTTACTGTTTTAAATGGAATTTACTATGGAGGTCACATAAAACAAAACTGTTACCTTAGTACTGGGAAAATAAGTAGTCTGCGCAGCAAGATGAACTCAGATGTATAAGCATGAATGTTCAGGGACAGCTGAAGTGCACCATACCAAAAACTGGCAGATACAGACATCTTAAAGCATTCCTACTTTCTAGAACAGGTGGTGGAGACTGTGTGTTACACAAACTGTGCCTAGTATGAAAAGGGCTACTTCTGTATAATTAAGTCACGCCCAACTAAGCAAGAACTTCAGGGAATGTAAAACAGAATAAATACATTAAGTCTATTTGACACAAATAGTGGCTTCATAAGCAACACATTGAACAGCTCTTGGGTTATGAATAAGTCTTTCTGATACTCATATGTGTTAATATTAGCAAAATAGGATTTTGAACATAGGGACAACTAGACATCTGAGTGTCCTAAGCAGTCTTGAAATACAAGATAACATAAGATATATCAATATGTAGATATCAAGCCAGCAAAGGCTGTAACAATTTGTTGTTACATCCATCTACAAATATATTTATGAAGAAGACATATCATAATTCCTATATTTTCCTGACTATTTTTTCCCCTTAAAGGAAATAAAATGGTATATCACAGCAAATAATAATGCACTGATAGAAGAGTTATCACACAGCAGAAAATAAGACTGTCTTGTGAATATTTTTTGTAGTCTTTATCAAGATTGGAAATGCTTCTGAAGCTTGTGTTATTCATTCTCATAAAGAAGGCATAGCTTCTTCAGATTTGATTTTTCTAAAATTTCTTTAATTTCATCCTGACAGATTATGAAAAGTTGTTTTATGAAATCTGTACCAGTGAAATACGCTTTCATCAATGAGGTGGGGAAATGATTGTTTCTGGTATGATGAGGAAAGAAGGGTGCCATTTGCCTTGTCTCAATTATTCATTTGATATGACAGAAGAAACTGTTGGTACCCCTTCAGCTCACAACAGGAAGGTTATTTCAAGCACTGGATAAACTATGTGAAAGATTCTTGTGCTAAAATGAAAGGAAATATTAAGAAGCTGGGCAGTGTCTGTGACCATATTGAACGGTGTCTATATGTAAGTGTGCCACAATTTGATTGCTGCTCATGCACTAGTTTCTTGACTTTGCTCACAAAGAGTCAAATTTTACAGCTGTTGTTCCTTTCTTTTACCAGCACTTATTGCCACTAGTGAAGCACTTTTTCTGGAATGGTTTTGGCTTTGTCATAAGTCCAAAGAGAGCAAATGAAGATATAACAGGTACCTTCCTTCTTGTACTGTAATGGAACAGACCAAACTCCCGACTTAGGAAAGTTCAGCTTCTGTGGTTCATTGCTTTTGTTTGGCAGTGGCCTCCAAACCAATATATAGATATGTAAATATCTATATAGATATGTAGTTCTGACTTAACATTGTCTTCAAATCATACACTGCAGACATAGAACACATATTATTGAAAGGCCTCTTTTTAAAGGATGTAGAACCCACAATTAGGCAGTTGGTCCACAGATGTCCAAGGATGATCCAAAATTGATGAAAAGGTAAAATATTAAGGTACCTTTCTGTACTTAGTCAAATTCTGTTCTATAAACAAGAGGTTACTTCACTGTTCTGAATGAATGTCTACTCTCCTAACATTTAATTTCTATTGCATTTTTTTTGGGCAGAAACAGCATCCTAGCCCAAGTTTGCTTCATGAAATGTGTGTCTTAGATGGGTTCTATGTATGCATAAAAGCAATAAAAATTTGATTCCCAGATTGAGGTATATGTAAGAAGATGCAATGTTTGACTATTCAGTCCCAAAGTAACTTCAGATTATAAAGATCATGTAAGTACCCATCAATGTGTCACCAAATTCCTCTGCTGCTATAGTGGTAGAATCTACAAACTAATCTTTGTATTTTAGTTATTGTAAGCATTGTTGGAAGTTTAAATGAAGACCCTTACATGTCAGGATGCAATATATTGATTGGGAAAAAATAAAATTAATTTAAAATAAATCAATTTAATGATCTCTAGACATTACTTGTTATTAGGAATCATTCTAAATCTCACATTATTATGCAATGCTATTATACTTTATAACCACACTGACACTATCAGCCTGAATGCTATTCTGAACCTGTCTCTGCACTTTGATCTCCCTTCTCTCTTCTGCCATGCTATGGTCCCTTTATATCTGATTTCTGCTACAAAGGGACTGGTCAAACTCATTCATTTTCCACTATTAATCTTAGAGTTTAATGATTTAGAAAACTTGCTTAATTACTGTTTCCTCATTGCCTCCCCAATCTTTTATGATAAACAGTATATTATATAGCCTGCATTCATGAGGAGATTAAAGCTTTGCAATGCAATATGGAAATTTTTAATAATTTCTACCAATATGTGTGTAACTTGGATCATATCAACCTTAGGAATATTTAAGCGAAGGAAGAAAAGTAGGTCTCAAAGGTTTGCATCCCTTCTCTCCATACATCACTTAACTAAACTGATAAATAGCACCCTCACTGAAGGCTAATTGTGCCCTCATGTGTAGAAGGATCTCATTAAAACTGACTAAGAATTTTAAGTACAGATTTAAGTGTAAGTCATGTATGTGGGAGAGGCAAAAAGATCTTCAATAAATAATGATGCTTCTATCAAGGTGGATGTGCTACCAGATGGGCATACTAAAACTGCATCTACAACATTTCTGGAGGAAAAAACAGAGCGATTAAGATCCTATGTAGACTGTAGGTGTGTTCTCCTAGACATGATCCTTGCACTAAACACAATGCAGCTTGTATTCATGGCTGGAAACATGAAAGGGATCTTCTTGAGTCCACTAATTGCTCCTCAGGGATGAGTGAAGTGATAGCACTGGATGATATGTCTAGACAGTTGTATCAATCTGTAATGTAAAGTAACATTTGACTATGAGAAACACAATTCAGTTGTTTCACAATAAACTGTTGATACAACGTGCGGCAACCAAGCAACTGACAAACATCCACAGGCCTATGCCATAGCAGTAATATCACAATGGTGCCAACAAAGTGTGTGCTAAGGGTGAAGGCAATACAGACACATGCTCTGTAGTGAAAACAACCATAGTAGTGTGTGGAGCACAACACTCTTAAAACTCTCCTTTCAATAGTGGTACTTGGATTAAGTCTTCATGGAATTTTGTCACCATTTTAACCAAACTTTGCCTCCTAGACAGAGAAACTTCTTTCTTGCTGCCTTTACTTAAGAAGCAGTTTGTTTGGTCTGAAAAGCCTGTTGTGAGGGTGGGCTCTGCATTTGCTGTTTTCTATTTCCGAAACAAACTATGAGAATTTTAATGAAAGAAAAAGCTTTGACATCAGAATAGGGGTTTTTTTTTGTTGTTTGTTTTGTTGTGTTGTGGTTTTGTTCCCCTCCCAATCCCCCAGCTCCAAATATGGTCATATTCAAATCTTCTTATCAACCCATACAAAAATATTTCACGTTTCTCTGATAGTTCTCTGTTGTTATCTGCCCAGAGACTGAGCAAGGCAAAAAAAATCCATCAGGCAGGTAAGATACATTATCCCCTTGTAATATATGATTTTGGCTATCAATCAACCCCAATGTAAACCCTGCTAGACAGTTTTAGTATAAAAACCTTGAGCTTTACAATATAGCATTTATCACATTTTCACAGTTAGCTCTCTCAAAATACAGGTGTGTTACTTTGCTCTATCACTTCTTCTCTCTCAAAACTGTTTTGTATTTTTCATGAACTCTAGTAATTTTCAATAAAAAAGAGAGTCAATGTATCACTCTAGCCAAACAGGAGATCCACATTTAGCACTGAGGTATTATTTTACATGTACACATCCTGTACATAGTTAAACATCGTTCATCAAATGATTCTCTGTAAGTGATGGTACTTCACTACAAGCATTTAATTTTGCTCAAGAGAAGAAAATCTTCGCCTTCACCATAGTAAAACAAACAAGCTAAATACTACTGAAGAGGCTGCAGTTCAAATCTACTAATTTAATATAACATCTCCAGCTCTTTTTATCACAGCTACAGGAAGTATAAGCTGTAGTTGTTATTGCAGAATTTGTGAATTTACTGATGGAGATCTAAACAAAAATAATGAAAAAAATCTCACATTTTCATTATTATTTTAGTGTAAAGTCTTTAAGGATTTTAGGAAGCACTTCATAATGTGTCCCATGGAAAAGGCTGTCGGAGGTGTTTTTTGAGTATGTCAGGTAAATAAGTAGTGATTTACTTACAGCCAGAACCACACACAATTAATTTGGTACACTTTTGCTGTTGGGAGGTTTTTCTCCTTCACAGATTCTCACGTGACAAATACATTTTGTGAAAGAAACATTTAAAGAAATGAAATAAAATAGTTTTCTCTGGATATGAATCATATGAAATAATGAATGATAGAAACATTGCTCAGTAGATTTCATAACAAAAGAATCAAATTAAGGTACTAAAAAACTTGATTAGGCAGCAGGTTTAAAACTTGTTATGTAAAGTGGAATTTTATAATGAATAATTAATCTTTGGAACACACTGCCACAGGACACTGTGGAAGCCAAAAGTTTAATACATTTAAAAAAAGATTTAATCATCTAATGGAATAAAAATCTACCAGAGGCCAGGAAGAATGTGAATAAGATGTTTGGCAACTAAAAACATATTTTCAGAACCTGAAAGTTTATGTTATGGAAGCATGACAGTGCTCTTACAGCTCCTATCATGAGATTAATACTTGTGCTGGGGAGTTTTTTGGGTTTGTTTTGGGGGTTTTTTACATCTTCTCCATAGAAGCAAGACTAACCCATATTATCTCACTTAGGTCTTTTCAGTTTACCTCTATAATGGCCATAAATTGGTATTTCTCACGTAATAAATTATTTAACCTTTTATTCTCTTTTCTTAAGCCTCAATAAAGTTTATTGTTTACAGTGTATATTCTAGACAAAAAGTCTAATTAATTATTTTGTTTTATTTTCTGATTGAAAGTTTACAGAGTAATACATATGACAATATTTTTATTATTTTTTATGACCAACTAAGTCACAGAATCACAGAACAGTCTGGTCCAACCCCCTGCTGAAGCAGCATCTCCTCTCCACAGAAGGAGAGTTTTTTGTAATGTTCAGATGGAACTTCCTGTGTTCCAGTTTGCGCCCATTGCCCCTTTTTCATCACTGTACACAAGTGAAAGAGTCTGTCCAAATCCTTTAGTAATCCACCCTTTAGATACTTATAAACATTGATAAGATCAGTCTTCTCCAGCCTAAACAGCCCATGCTCTCTCAGCCTTTCCTCATAACAGAGATATTTCAGCCCTCTCAACATCTTTGTAGATCTTCACAGGACTCTTGCCAGTAGTTATCTGTCTTTCTTGAACTGAAGAGCCCAGAACTGAACACTGAACTTCAGATGTGGCCTCATGAGAGCAGAGGGAGAGGAGACCATCCATCAGCCTGCTGATGGAACACACTGGTGTGTGTTCCAATCCATAATTTTCTTAGTCTACCCTGAGATACCATTGGCTTTCTTTGCCACGAGAGTACACTGCTGGCTCATGGAGAGCTTGCTGTCCACCAACTCTCCCAGGTCCTTCTCTGCAGCGCTGCTTCCCCGCAGGTCAGTCCCTAACCTGTAGTCGTGACTGGGTTATTCCTCCCTAGGTGCAGGACCCTAAACTTGGCCTTGTTGAATTAATTTAGCTCATCTTCCTTCAACTCCCCAACCCTCAGATCTTGCTGAATGGCAGCACAGCCTTCTTGTGTATTGTACACTTCTTCTGCTTTTTATCATCAACAAATATGCTAATGGTACCATCTGTCCTCTTCTCCGGGTTATCAATGAATATATTGAATAAGACCAAAAAAAGCACTGTCCCTTGGGGCATGCCACTGGCTACAGGCCTCCAACTAAACTCTGCACCTCTTATCACAACCCTCTGGGCTCTGCCATTCAGCCAGTTCTCAATCCATCTCACTGTCCACTCATCTAGCTCACACTTCTTAAGCTTGCTTATGAGGATGTCAAAGATCTTGGTGAAGTCAAGGTAGACAACATCCACTGCTCTACCTTCATGCACCCAGCTGGTCATGCTGAGCTGCTGGGGAGAAGGGCTCTGAAGTGGGAGACTGTCGAGGGATGCCTTTCTGCAGGCAGCAACTCCCGGATCCACGAGGGCAACTAACTAAAAGCGCCAAAGATCAAAAGGAGAGAGGCATCTGGTGCACCCATCAGTGGCCATTAGCACCCATCAAGAGCCTTCGCCTGTCCCCTGCACTGCCCAGAGCGGTGACTCATTGGGGGCGGAGCTAGGGGCAACAGCAATTATCCCTCTCCATACAAGAGGGGCCTCTGGGAGCGCTAGCGACCAGGAGAGCTGCGAACAGGACAGGCAAACAGGGCGTGGCACGTCAGAAGGGCATGGCACAGCAGTTTGCACAGCAGTTCGCACAGGCAGGGCGAGCAGGCAGGGTAAGCCCACACTTCTACCTCACAGGGTAAACTGAGTGGACCGGCTAGTGCTCATAGGGTACACAGGTCGAGCCAAGTGATTCCTGTCTGCTCTGCGTTCAGACTGTTGAACCATGGTCTCCACTAGATGGACAGGTTCCCCCTAAAAATCTGGGAGAACGCCGACGGGGGGCCTGACTAAGGATGCTGCGGTTCAGGTCTCAGGCTGCAGGGAATGCCAGAGTCTGCAGTTGTTAGAGAAATGAAGCAAGCACCTAACCTGTGTGAGGTGTGAGCAGGTTGATGATCTGCTAGCTTTGGTAGCAGAACTAAAGGAAGAGAATTAAATACTGAGAGCAATCAGGGACTGTGAGCGAGAGATTGACTGGTGGAGTAGCTCCCTGGAGTCCCAAAAGGAGGAGAGTCGGGAAGACACCTCGTACCTGAAGACGATCCCCTCTCTCTGTTGTAGCCAGGTAAATGGGAGTGACCCAAACCCCGAGGATGCCTGGAAAACAGTCCTGACTAGCCGTCGTAGGCACTCCCCCTGCCTACCTACCCCACTCCCCAAGGTTTCCCTAAGCAACAGGTTTGGGGCCCTGGTAATAGAGAAGGTATGTGAGGAGGTGAATGGAGCCCCTTTGCCTCAGAGAAGGCGGAAGCCTAGAGTGAGGTGACCATCCGCACACCTCGAGACTGCCTTTGTTAGGCAAGAGAGAAAGGTAGTCGTAGTAGGGAAATCCCTTCTCAGAGGGACAGAAGGCCCTATGTATAGACCAGACCCTGCACGCAGGGAGGTGTGTTGCCTCCCTGGAGCCCGGGTCAGGGACATTACCAGGAGGCTACCAGGGCTGATAAGATCCACTGACTATTATCCAATACTGATAGTTCAAGCAGGCAGGGACTCAATCACAAAGTGTAGCCTGCAAGCTGTCAAATGGGAATTCCGGGACCTGGGGCACTTTGTCGAGCGGGGGGAAGCCCAAGTAATATTCTCATCTATCCCCACTTGTGAGAGGAGGGGCTCACAGCTGGACAGAGGAACCCACGAGTGGAGGATAGCCAATGTCACTCCAGTCTTTAAAAAGGGCAAGAAAGAGGAACCTAGTAACTATAGGCCAGTCAGCCTCACCTCTGTCCCGGGAAAGGTAATAGAACAGCTTGTTCTGGATCCCATCACCAAGCAAATGGAAGAGAAGAAGGCCATGAGGAGTAGTCAGCATGGATTCACCTAGGGGAAAACGTGCTTGACCAATCTCATAGCCTTCTACGATCTCATAACAGGCTGGATAGATGGAGGGAGAGCAGTGGATGTCATCTACCTTGACTTCAGCAGGGCCTTTGATACTGTCTCCCATGACACCCTGATAGCAAAGCTGAGAAAGCATGGGATAGATGAGTGGACAGTGAGGTGAGTTGAGAATTGGCTGTCGGACTGTGCTCAGAGAGTCGTGATCGGTGGAGCAGAATCAGAATGGAGGCCTGTAACTAGTGGTGTTCCCAAAGGGCTCGGTGTTGGGTCCAGTCCTGATTAATATCTTCATTGATGACCTTGATGAGGGAATAGCATCCACCCTCAGCAAGCACACAGATGATACAAAGCTGGGAGGAATGGCTGACACGCAGGAACATTGCGCTGCCATCCAGCGAGACCTGGACAGGCTGGAGAGCTGGGCAGTTAGAAACCGGATGAAATTCAACAAAAGCAAGTGTAAAGTCTTGCACCTGGGAAGGAACAACTGCATGTATCAGTACAGGCTGGGGGATTACCTGCTGGAGAAGAGCTCTGTGGAGAAGGACCTGGGGGTCCTGGTTGATAACAGGTTGGCCATGAGCCAGCAGTGTGCCCTGGTGGCTAAGAGAGCCAATGGGATCCTGGGGTGCATCCGGAGTGTGGCCAGCAGGTCGAAGGAGGTGATCCTCCCCCTCTACTCTGCCCTGGTCAGGCCCCACCTGGAGTATTGTGTCCAGTTCTGGCCTCCCTGGTATAAAAAAGACAGGGATCTCCTTGAGAGAGTCCAGAGAAGGGCTACAATGATGATTAAAGGCCTGTAGCATCTCCCCTATGAAGACAGGCTGAGTAAGTTGGCACTCTTCATCCTTGAGAAGAGAAGACTAAGGGGGGACCTAATTAATGTCTATAATTATCTGAAGCAGGGGATGCAAGGGGAATCAGCCAGCCCCTTTTTAGTGGTCTGTGGGGATAGGACAAGGGGCAATGGCTGCAAATTGGAGCACAGGAAGTTTCGTACCAACATGCTGAGGAACTTTTTCACATTGAGGGTGACAGAGCACTGGAATAGGCTGCCCAGGGAGGTGGTAGAGTCTCCTTCTCTGGAGATATTCAAGATCTGTCTGGACACCTATCTGAGTGATATGTCCTAGGGAGCCTGCTTTGGCAGGGGGGTTGGACACGATGATCTCTTGAGTTCCATTCCAACCCCTATGATTCTATGATTCTATGCCATCATGGAATGATATCAGATTGGTAAATACGATATTCCCCTGATAAATCCAGTCCGAAAAATCCCAATATTCTTTCTTTCCTCCATGTACCCATTCTCCTCTTCCTCCATTCCCACCTGTACTGAAGAGCCTTTAATTATCCATTGCTCTATTTAGTTTTGCAAGTTGTCTCATTATGTCAATTTTTGCAATAGCTCCCATATAGCAGTCTCAATTGAGGGAATGATTGTCAGGATATATGCCTTTCCAGGTGCTTTAGAAAGAAGTAGGAAAATTTGAGGAACTGGCGTGTGTCAGTGAAACGTGGAGTCCTTTGTTGTAACAACAGGATGTTTTTTCCCTTCTTGGTTAAGGCAACAACTGTTTCTCATCTATTCAATTTGCCTGAGTTATGTGACCGTACTCCCAGCGTTTTCAGAGGATTTCAAGTCAGTTTTAGTGCTCTTAGAATTGAAAACACTGTGTGAATATTCCCAAATGCATCCTGCTCAAAGAGACATCAGAATTAAAATTTGTTACAGCTACATTCATAGGTTAAAATCTTTAAGAGAACTTAATTCTTCAGTTAAATATATTGCTTCTTTTAGAAGTTATGGAAGCTTTCAGGTAACAAAAGTATGCAGATGATAAATGATATACCATAGAAAGTGAGCATTTAATGAGTTTTATGTTTGTCAATTTGAAATATATTTTTTATATCACAGTCATTCTCAGGTGATATTAGTTCCAGGAAGTAACATTAAAGTACTGAAAATAATTTAAATGGATTTCAGAGTCTGCTGAGTAGCTGTTTGATGTGCGTTTTTCATGATTTGAAGATGCAGTTTGCAAGTGATAAATGCCCATTCCATCTCATTTCCTTTGTTACCTTACCTTTTACTTCAATCTTCTTGAGCTTAAAAGGCACTAATTAGCATCATTTTCGCTGATGAGGTCAATGTGCTAGTGTTCATAGAGTTGGTTTTCTGAATGAGGAAACCTGGGATTTTTGCTTTGCCACTTATCTGCTAATTGATTTTGATCACCTCATTTAAACACTTGGTATCCCTTTATGACTGCCTATCATATTAAGGAGGGCGGTAATTTTTCAGAAGTTCCTAAATGACTGAAGTGCCCAAGTTTTTCAAAAGCACAGGTAGGCTCCTGCAGCCGAAGTGTCATTGAAAGTAGGAAGAGCAAAACAGTTTGCAAGTACTCACGATGGTGTCTTACAAGATCCTGCTGTACTTCATTAGTTCTGAGCAAATGGTAGCTTTTGACACAGTTGTCTTCTTTAAAAAGAAAATAAAATTCAGAGTGTGTTTTCTTGTTAAAAGTGTTCTACTTTCTGAGAGAGTTTATGGAATTTTCAAGGAACAGAATTTTCAAAATAAAGAAAAAGCTAAAGTGGATCAAAATGTGTTCCCTAACTTAGAATCTCTCAATCACCAACCTTAGATGCTGCAGAAAAAAAAAAAAGCCAATAAAACCAAACCTTATTCGAAAATATTGGGAAAAAACTATCCTGCTTACTTACATGTTTTTTATAAATTCCATCTGTGTCATCCAGGCTCAAAAAATTGTTCATAATTTTTCCATGTGTTTCAGGATAAAACCATACACCTACTGGTGTTCCAGTTTTGAGGAGAGTAGAATTCTCTAGCTAGGATCATCAGTACATGTATTCATTCACCACTCTTCAATGTGTAAAAGAGCTGCAATTCTGCATGTGACCTCAGCAGTTACAGAAGTTTAAAAATTAAGAGCAACAGTCTATTGATGCTCTAGACCTTTGTTTTGTCAGGCAAAGAGTGCAGTAGTTCCACGCTAGCTACTGTTGCACACTGTGCTATAGTTCGTCAGTAATTTAAGAGTGCCTAAGAGATGTAGGAACCTTCACATATAGGCATTGTCTAGACTTGTAAGACACCCAAGTATCACATAGTTTTTCTTTTCAAAAGAAATATTTTTTTAACTAGTCTAAAATGTATGGAAATAACTGACCTCAAACAATGCAAGGTCATCTGAATAATTTCCTAGACTGTAACAGGTTCCACAGGTCCTTTCAGTTTTGCCTTTAAACAGGAAAAAAAAAATCTCATTAAATAGATAACTGGTCACTCAGACATACGCTTCCTCATTTATCAATCTCTTTGGGCCCAGAAAATATGTAGTCAGTTCTTTTCTTTAACCAATCTAGAACTTAAATTAGAGATGTGGATTAAATGTCATCATTTTAATTTCTCAGAATAAATGTCTTGACATAAACCACAGAGTTCTGGGATTCAAAACACAAGCAATATATTAAATATTGAGTCTAGGATATTGAATCTGCTGAGGGTTTTCATTGAATTTCAGGTAAGAAAGTAAGTACTGATTTCTTGGAGATGTTTCAGCCTTTTGAGTCTTTAGTTTAGTTTAGTTTAGTTTAGTTTATCTTATTTCATTGTTAAAGCTACCACTAAAACATTAAATAACTTGGCCATATTACATTTTGGAAAAGCACAGATATTCTATAGTCAATAACAATGTGTGTTCACACCTAGTTAACTGAAGGCTACTTCCTATAAATATTTGCTGCAGGCATGTTGTGGTATTTTTTCATTTCTGCTCCCACCTGCAGCAGTAACATCCTGATGAGTAAATATAGAGAAGATTTTTCAGTTCTTGCAAGAAATTTCTGTGAAGACCAGCAGATTATAAAACAGTAATGTATAAACAGCCCAAAGCATATGCAGGAGTATTTTTAAACTTAATGGAATTACAAAATACCACTTGTTTGCAAAGAATGTTCTTGCTTTGCATGGGGCAACCTAAGAAAGAAGAAAGTCGTCCTGATACCTTTGTCTGGCTGTCAGGATGTATTTTTTGGTCTATATAACTACCTTGAAAAGCTATCACATAGCTTTATCGTTGAATCCAAACTATAGAGAAATCTGCAGTAGAAATTTAAGTCTGGAATAGGTAACATGCAGGGAGAGTAAGAAACAGTGATTGTATCATTCCTTGCAACCGAAATCATTACTATTTGAATCATGTATAACAACTTCTAGGATTTTCCCTTATATTTCTTATTAACTTCGTGAATCACCACTAATGTCATAATCTACATGAAACCTGAAAGGATGATTGTGTTTTGCAGGAATGAGAAGTATGTAAGAACAAACTGGTCTTGAACCTGATACATGAGTAGCTGATTTGTTAAGGCTCCAATTTCTTTTTTTCTATGATTCTGTGCTACTATTCCTGTCGGAATATGACATCAAAATCAACTGGGAAGTTTTTAGACTAAGAAGATACTTTAGAGATTAAACTATGCAAGGTTTGGCAAGATCATACTCTCTGTATTGTTTTTGCATGCTTACTTTTACAAGCTATATTACTGTGGTTCTAGAAGTGCACTGATGTTTATTAGGACTAAAAATGCACATTACTGGAGTTTAAAAATGAGATCTATACAAATGCAGAAAACAGCTGAGATGCTCTAATGTTTTTGACATTCGGGATGCAGACTTCAAACTGAAATGTCAATACACATTTTTCTAGCAAACCAGCTCATGCATGTTCCATCTCTAGAAGTTTACTTTATCTTTCCTGCATGTTTCAGTTGTATAAGGCAGGTCTGGAAAGGTCCAGTCTGGGGAGATTCATTGTTGTTGTTGCTCCTGGAGTGAGATTAAGAGACATACGAGGTCAGATGCCATAAAGAAAAGAAGTTTAATAGTCAAAATTTGCAGAGATGCAAGAGAGAGAGAAACATGGGGAATAGAAAGTCCATTGGTGTAAACATTCATTGGCATAGACATCCATTAGTCCTTTGGTGCAAACATCCTGTAAAGTGAGCATCTTCTGAGGCAGATATCCATTGAGAGACACAGTCCTTCACATCTGGTAAAAATAAAAAAAATACATATAAGAAAAAGAATTTTCCATTAAAAATGGGCATTTATTATGTTGGTGTTAGTATTGCTGTTCTTTTGCTCAAAGGTTGAAATAAAATGGATGATTGAGACTCCTCTAGTACTATGTAATTTGATCAAAGAACAAAGACAAAAGAACAGCCACCCTGGTTCAGGACTATGGTCCCTTTATACAATGGCCTATCTCTTACAGTAGTCCTATGCAAATGTTTAGGAAAAGAGAGTGGAGCAAGTGTCTGTATCTCCTAAAAATATTTTTGTTGTTTCTCTACTTTAGCGTGGGGACTTCCTGAGTTAGATCTCGTTTCAATTCAAAGTACCTTCCCAGTTTCCCTTCAAACTCATACAAATATTTGGCATCTACACCATCTTTTGACCAGGAATTCTGCAGATCTATGCCCCTTTATGTGTTGAATCATCTTATATGGTTGCTGTTTTTTGCTTGCTGCCATTATTTCTATCAGTGGTTCCTAATTCCTACACCAGAAGACTGTCAACAGTTGATCCAATTTGCTGCCGTCTTCATAACACTAGGTTTTGTAAAATTCCATTTACAAAAGAACAAGCTTTCTAAATTCAAAAGTTACTATCACCGATCCAAACATTGCTTATTAGCTGCTTATCGGTTGTTTGCAAAACCACTTAGAAGCACTTGGAACTTATATCCATTAATTTACGTACAGTAAAAGGCCCTGAAATCTCTGATCTATTCATCATCTTGTTTTAATCCAAGTGCTCGTTCATGAACAAAAAATAACTTAAACAGAACTGAAATTTATTATCAGCTTCAAAAGAAAAATAAATATCTTGTTTTGCTTCTGAAATTAGACTCCATGCGATGGTTCTGCCTTACCTGTGTGATAAGCTATTTCCTTAGCTACAAGAGGGGACAGAGAGAATAAGTTTTAGAAGGTATGTTGTTAACATGAGAATGTTACTGAACTTTTACATGTTGTCACAGTTTTGCGAGGTTGGGTGCTGGGAAAAGAACGGGGGTGCAGAAAACGGCTGCTATGAGGAACTGCTGGAATTCTCTGGAACTCCAAGGTGTAAACAATCCAAGGCCAGATTCATTGTTGACCAGGGCCAAGCCAATGAGAGATAGTCATAGCGCCTCTGAGAATCACATATAGGAGAAAACAACCCAGAAGCAGCTGCATTTTGCCACCAGATAAGGGAGTGAGAAGATGTAACAAGCTGTGCAGACACCAAGGCAGAGGAGGGCGGAGAAGGAGGCGCCCCAGGTGCCAGAGAGAAAGATGCCCCTGAAGCCATGGAGAAACCCCATGGAAAAGGCTGAGACCCCACCTGCAGCGTGTGGAGGGGCTCCACACTGGGTGGAGCAGGTGGAGACATAGAGAAGATGCTGTGACCCTCACGTTGGAGCAAGCCCCTTCTAGCACTTGCAATGTACACAGATGAGCAAGAGAGAGGATTGTGCCGGAACAGGTTTGCTGGGGGGAGGCTGGTGTCCCTGTGGAGGATTGGGACTGAGAGACATTGTAATTTATTGCTGCCTGCCATAGCAGTGACCCACAGCAGAGCAGCTGATGAAGAGATAAAGCCCTGTCAGAAGAAACTCAACGCTGGAGAAAGTTTGTGGAGGACTGCCTCTTGTGGGTGGGATCCCATGGTGCAGCAGGGGGAGGGTGTGTGGAATGAATTCGCACCCCCGCCTCCAGTTGAGAAGGAAGACAACTTGCAAAGAACTGACCCATCTCCCAGTCCCTGTCCCCCTGTGCTGTGATTGGGGGGGAGGAAGGGAGTGAAATCATAACTAGAGTGAAGTCTGCTAAGAAGGGAGTGGGGGAGGAGCTAAAGGTGTTTTAAGATCTGGGAAAGGAAAACGGCTCATGAAGAAGTAATCGAGAACCCCATTATTTTTTCTAGTCTATGCCCCCCTCCTGTACTGAGAGCAGGGGGGGAAGAAGGGAGTTAAATCATGGCTAAAGAGAAGTATGCTTAGAATGGAGGGGTGGGGGGAAGGTGCTACTGAGAACCCCATTTTCCCCAGTCCCTGCCCAACCTGTACTGTGAATGGGAGGGAAGAAGGGAGCAAAATTCTCACTAAAGTCTGCTAAGAAGGGAGTGGTGGGGGGAACATGTTTTAAGATCTGGTTGCATTTTGTTTTAAGATTTGGTCGCACCCCTGACCTGTTTTTCACTGTTCTCTTTAGTGTAGTGTAATAAATTAAATAGTTATTTTCTGCACTGTGTTGAGTCTGTTTCGCCCATTTTGTTGTTGATAAAATGATCTCTCCTTGTCCTTATCTTGACTCCAAAGCCTCTTAATATGTATTTTCTCCCTTGTCCAACTTAGAAGGGGAGTAATAGACTGGCTTTAGTGGGCGTCTGGCCTCCAGCCAGGGCTAAACTACCACACATGTCTATGAGGGGGCTTTTGTAATATCATATAAAATGACAGAATATTAACTTCATTGTGATTATGTCTTCAAGGTGTTCTTCATCAGCATTTCAGCAAGTATTTCACAGCTCCTGGACTTGTATCAATACTAAAATAGCTAGACTTTTATCTCCTCTCTGACTTAGTGTTGTTTTTGAGGTGTAGTGTAAATGTTATGGGCAGACAGTAGTCTTTATCAAGAAAATTTTTACTTATTTATCTAATAATTGCACATTTAGTTTCTACAGCTAATACCTGCATGATGCCATAAATAAAGTCTGGCAATACAGTTTGAGTGTCTGAGACAGTAATTCTATATGAGCATTGGCAGTGCTGGACTTCCTGCATAGTCACACTAATGTCAGATGCATCACTCAGTATGAATAACTGCCATCAGAACAGGTTTTTGCAGTGTCATTCCATTAGCTTTAAATTCTGCCACCCTTTTGTTTGCTGACTAATGGTTTAGTATTGCTTTCATTACATTAATTTTTTTGCACTGTGGTGATCCATCTTGAAATGTTTAAATGGTTTGTAGACTAAGAATTAGTTATCAGCAGAATTTTTTCTAGTTTTGCCAAAGCCTCCAGATTCTGTGAATATGTGAGAAAGTGTATAATAAAAGATTTACCTTTTAAAGCTTCACCTGTCCATATTAGTGGATCTCTATTACTATAGGTCATGATACACCAGACCCAACTATAAGATGGGACCAAAATATAGTCATTTAGCTAATGTCTCAATTACACTAGCCTAAGTACTTCTCTACTATAATTCTAGACTTTCATTATCAATTGATCCCACAAAATTCTCATGTACAACAGTAAATTACGTTTATATGTGCTCCACCAAAGATCACTATGTAAATAAACTCTACTAGCAGGAGGGAGTTCACATAGAAATTTTTAGACCATTGTTTTATTGATAACATTTAGCAAATTAATAAATGTCTGATGAAGATGTCAAATATGGTAAAGCTATGGAAAGTGTGAGATCCATTATTAGAATGGGAAAAGTTATATAATACATAGTGTTTCAATTATGGTAGCAGTGAAAACTCATATATGACATCAATATAGAATCTTACCATGCTTAAACTATGTATACCTAATAAATACTAACTTAAACTTCTAATTCTCAGAAACCAGTAAAATACTAAATATCTACAATTTTAACATGTTCTGTGGCTCTGAGATTTATTTTTAGAAGGACTTTCAAAAGAAATTAATCTTTACTTTTATTTTGTTATTCTTTATTATAAGAAAACTAAAGTCAGAATCATTGTTTTAAAACATGGCAGGGAGATAACTTTTTATTTTATCTAACTTCTCCTGGCCTAGCAAAAGAATACAGATAATTTGTATCATCACCAAAACTGAAAATTATTCTTTAAAATCTACTTTGTCCTTAAAGACATAGTTAACACTATTAACATGGAGAGGGATGTCTTACATAAAAATTCCATGTACTATTGATGTTTTCATGGTAGCGTTTAACCTACCAAAATGTTCTAAATGCAACATTTTCCTGGTAAATAGTGCATGAATTGTTCCACTAAATACATTTATTTGGTGATTTCTACTTTATTGAGTTGGGGTTTTGTTTCTGGGTTTTTTTTAATTTTTATTAGAAGTTCCTCTTGGTTCTTGATTGGGATATTATCATTGACAGTGGAATGCAAGCAGGATTAGGTTTTGCTATTCTTCCTCTAGGCTGGAGGCACAAATGATCTTGTTACACTAGAATGGATGTGAAAAAGGCAGATATATACTTTCTGATTAAAATGGCAAGTGGAGTCCTAGATAGCATAGATATTCTGATCACAGGAGGATTTTTCTCATGGAGGAATGCAGAGAGACAGCTGCGGTCAGAAGACCTACAGTCTTTTAAATGAAACTGTTGAAAAGTTAAAGAATTTAGAATGTTGCTGTGATTCCTTACAAAACTAATATTTGCTGATGCCATTTAACATACAGTGTGATTCCTCAGGCAGAGCATTTCTACCATAATGCACTGGTACACAGAATACACAATGTAGTCATTTCTTTCATGAAAAGTTATCAAGCAGGTTTTGCCTTGAGAAATGTCCACTTCGTCCACTTACTGGTTTGCAACACTCAGGAAGTGTTTCTAAAGCAGGATATTTTTGCCTTTGAATTTCTGTCAAATGTGTCAGTAAATTAAATAAGGAAAATAAAGATATTTAAAAAGATTCAGAAGGAAGAAATAACTGTGATGACCAAAGTCTAAAGAGCAGAAACAAGCCCTGCCAACAGACACTATGCAGGTGCAGGAAGAGACTCTGCAGTGTGTGAATGGTCTTTAGCCAGTCAGAAACAGAGGAAAGTTAGGTACGCTTCCCCAAAGGCTCATTAAAGTACATCTGTGCTCAGGGCAGTTCAGTAATTATGTGATAGGAATAATTTCTGTGATTATAATACATAATGGTCATCTACATACTTCTGGCATTAGAGTAAATGGAATAGCAGAGCCAAGGGGAAGAAACTGGATGTAGTGAAGAAAAATATCTCCTCTAGATTATAAAATTTTACTAGCCAGTAGTCATAGGTGTAAGAGAACTAGCTAATGTGGGATTGCTTTATTTTATTCTCTAACATAATTCATAGAATCATAGAATCATTGAATATGTTAGGTTGGAAGGGACCTTTAAAGGGACCCAGTCCAACACCCCTGCAGTAAGCAGGGACATCTTCACTAGATCTGGCTGCTCAGAGCCCCACCAAGGGATTGGGCCTCCACTACCTCTCTGAGCAATCTGTTCCAGTGATAGACAACCCTTATATTGAAGAATTTTTTCCTCATATCCAACCTAAAACTCCCCTTTTCTAGTTTACATTACCGCTTTTCCTATTGTTACTCCCTTGAGAACAGTTCTTCCCCAGATTTCCTATAGGCACTTTTCAGGTATTGGAAGGCTGTTCTAAGGTCCCCCCCTGAGCCTTCTCTTCAAACTGAACAAGCCCAACTCTCTCAGTCTGTCTTCATAGAAGAGGTGCTCCAGCCGTCTCATTTTTGTGGCCCTCCACTGTATTCATCCCAACAGGCCCTTGTCCTTCTCGTGTTGAGGGCTCCAGATGAGGTCTCACCAGAGCAGAGTAGAGGGGTAGAATCACCTCTCTCAATCTGCTGGCCACTCTTCTTGTGATGCAGCCTAGGATGCTGTTGGCCTTCTGGGCTTCTGGGCTGCACGTTGGTGGCTCATGTCCAGTTTCTCATCCATAAGTACTCCCAAGTCCTTTTCCTCAGGGCTCCTTTAAAGCACATCATCTCCTAACCTGTATGGACAATGGGGATTGTCCAGACCTAGGTGCAGGACCCTTCACATGGCTTTGTTGAACCTCATGAGGTTCACCTGGGCCGACTTCTTCAGCCTGTTGAGGTCCCTCTGGACTGCATTCTGTGTCTCTGGAACAATAACCTTATCACTCAGCTTGGTGGCCTCAGAAGACTTGTTGAGAGTCCACTCAATCCCACTGTCAATATCATTAATAAATATATGAAACAACACCTGACTGCCATGAATTTTCAAGTATCATGGAGAGTGGCTTGGCGACCATGTCAGCCAATTCCTTGAGTATTCTGGGATGCATCTCACTATGTTCCTTGGGCTTGTGCACATTCAGGTTCCTCTAATGGTCACAAAGCTTATCTTCACTTACAGTGGGAGAGACTGTCTCCCTGGTCCTCATCTTGCGGGCCATTAACTTGAGAGTGGTGAGGAGAGAAGTCACCAGTGAAGACAGAGGCCAAAATGTTTTTGAGAACCTCAGCCCTTTCATCTGTGGTCACCAGTTAACCATTGCTGCTCATTGTGGGGTACACATTCTTTGAGCTTCCTTTTATGGATGACATACCTGTAGATGCTCTTCTTGTTTTTCTTGGCATCCTTTGCCAAGTTCAGCTCCAGCTGCACCTTGGCCTTCCTGGCCGTACCCCTGCACAACTGGTCAGCATTCCTGCACTTTTCCCAGGATACCTGTCCCCGCTTCCACAACCTGTGTAGTTCCTTCTTGTCTTCTAGTTTGACCAGCAGGTCTTGACTCAGCCATGCCTGTCTCTTGCCTCCCTTGGCTGATTTCTCATAGATGGGAATCGAGAGCTCTTGCGCTCTGTTGAAAGCATCCTTAAAGACCTGCCAGTTCTGTTCTGCCCCATTGTCTTTCAGGGTCAAAGGCATAATTGGCAATCAAGGTTCTGTTTTAATCTTCTTTCTTATTTTTTTTTTTTTCATTTTCCCATATCAGAATAGAGCACCTCAATCCCATTCATAATTTACATTCTCTACAGAATACATATAAGATTACATGATTTATTAAAAAACTGTGTAAAATGTATTCAGTCACTACATTTCCGTTTTCTCCAAAGGGAATTGCAAAATTGGTTTGAACAGTCTAAATGATTTCTATTTTATCGTGCATTTCTTCCTTGCACTTCTCATTTGGTTTAGTAATTCAAGAGAGAATGCAGACACAAATTGTTCCTAACCAGTTCATCAATTCTGTCCTTTCTGCTAATCACTCAATTACTGCATGATGCAGGAATTAGTTTCCTTTCAGTTTCATTGCTACCTCTGCTTCTTGCAGATTTCAGAGTAAGCAAGAAAGTCTTCTGTCAAAAAGTGTTCTCTTTGTTGTGGCTGTTGTGGTAGAAAGTACGTATCTCTAAGAATAAGGAAGATTTTATGTTAGTGTAACACCAATAGAAAGATATAATTCATAAATACATCCAGATCAGCAGATATTATGTTAAACAGCACTTTTTTTTTTTTTTTAATTATTGTCAGAGACATCTGTTTTTCTACTGTATTAACAAAGCCTCTTGTTGAAGGTTGAACTTCTACCCTAGAGAACCTCACTCAACCTGCTGCTCAGGTTAGAGAAAGTCCTCTGAACAACTAGGAGAAAGATGGAGACTGAGCAATTCCCTTCACTGTGTGCCTCAAGAGGGAAGAGGCAGGCTTATGTAAAAGGAATAAAACAATCTCAGAACTTGTGATACGATGTTAATGGTATAATATTTTATACTGCTCCTCACCTAAATTTATTGCTTTGAATTTAGGAGGACATAAAGTAAAACCAATTAAAAATAATGCACTTTTTATTATTTTATGCACTTTAATAGCCTTTGAAGACATTTGCCAAGATTTTGTTACGTGCTGTACAAATGTATAATGTTGGTCCATGCCCTAAAGGATGCACATTCTATAAATCAAAACCAAGGCTAACTTCTTTTAAATTTGAGGAAACTCAGATTGAAGAAAATAAAATAAACTTCTGAAGTCAAGTGGAAAATTCTGAAACAGGCAAGAATTAAATGCAGATCTGCATCTGTATGAGCTGTTTAAAGTATATGTCCTCTTGAGGTGAATCTTCAAGGAAGCCTGTTGACAGAAATTTCCTCCTACAAAACAAATTAAATAGTTGAATAGTTGAATATAAGACTCTTAAATCTGGAATGAAAATTACTGGGATATGAAAACAGATAATGACTGACAGAACAGCTTTCCCTTTTTTTTTTTTTCTCCTTTCTGAGTAGAGCCATTGAAAAGTTAAACTGATTCTGCGGTCTGCAACATCCTTCCTTAATGTTCTTGTTACAACATCTTGTTGAGTTCTCCACCCCTGCCCTAACCTAGAAATGAACCTGCAGGACCACATACTTAAACAGCATCAACAGCACTTGTAATTTCTTGTCATGCCTTTCAGCATTCAGCCTTGCAAATTCTTTTCTTAGTATTGTAAGATATTCGGGCAAAGTGAAATGTAAACTATGAAGCAAGGCCAGACTGTGGGTTGGGTTCAGAGGAATGTGGTCTAGCTGATTTTCCCTCCTGAAATATTAATTTATATGCAAACTAAATATTATGTGCAAACATATATTCCTGTAAATATATACACAACAAACTTATGAAACACAGAGTTTGTTTAGCAACAATTAGCAACTTAGCATAGTGCATTTTAGATAAAGCTGGTAGAGTACATGAAAGATAGGTGAGATAGCGATAAAAGTTGGCAATATGCAGTGTAATGTCCTCACAGATTTTCTTCTTCTCACTTACACTGTTCTCAGATGTATTTGTCTTCTCCAAAAGTGAACAACATGATTTAGGAATCTGCAAGAGTAACTTGTTTAATCAAAATAACATAAAATGTTGTTTTACATCAAATACAGACTCTCTAAGTAAACAATAAAGTACACAGTTAAGTAATTTCCTACCTAAGCTAGCATTTAATTGTGTCATTCATTTTAATGGGGTTTAGATGTGTGACTAAAGAATAGCACATGCTTGAAAATGTTTTTCTGAGTTACACTTAAACCAAATATCATTGGATGGGTTTATTTGAGGTAAGCTGTTGTAGATGTCTAACTTTTTTAGTCTGAGAGGTGAAATCAAGTGTGTAATTTTCTTATGAAATGCAGTTATAGATTTATATTGAAATACTTAGCAGAAAAGTTAATCTGAATATCTTGAAACAGACAGATCAAAATTCAGTCTTGCATTTTGTTATTAATTAATCATAGAATTCTCAAAGTATTATCAGCCAGTTGTCCTATTTTTGGTTAGGAGAGGGTTCATTTTCACCAGAAGTTGGGATGGGAAACAGCCAGGACCTGTGACCCAATCTAGCCAAAGGGGTTATTCTGTACCGATTAACATCATGCTCAGCAGAAAAGAGTACTAGTCAGGGAGGGGTGGCTCGCAGGCCAGCTTCAAGTGTGTGTTGAATTTGTTTGGTTATCAAATTACATTGTGTACCATCTGTTCTGTATTCTCTGTCATAATTGCTGTTCTTATTTCCTTCTCCCATTATTGTTTCAGTAAGCAATTGTTTTTATTTGCACCACTTGTCCCTCTTCAGTTTTATTTATCTCTCTTTTTTATTTTTATTTTCATTATAATTTTATTATACTGGTATCAGGATCACTATCAGTATTAGTATTTAATTATCTTTTAATTAAAAAATTATTTTTATCTCATTGCACACTTTTCCTCACTTCTACCTCTGATTCTCTCCCATATTCCCTGGGGGGTGAGTGAATAAGTGTCTGTGTGGGGCTTAATTCCTGGTTGGGGTTAAACTCTGATACAAAACTAGGAATACTAAAGAAGGTAGTCTATTATATAGAAAACAAATAGGAATGACTGTTTTTATAATAATCATCCATAACCAGAATAAACTTTTTACTATAGAAAAAGGGATCAGGAGATCTTTTTGCTTTTAAATTCTGAAAGTATTTCCCACTCTTTATTTTTGCTGATTTAAAAAACATATTAACCATTATAAAAAACATCTTTCAACATTATGTTAACAAACATAACCTTGAAAAAACAAGAAATATGGGAATTAAATGTCTGCCTTGGTTAACTTTTTTCCCAATAGCTGCTATTTTCTAATAGCTTTTGCATCTGGCAAAGAACACCCTAGGTACCATTATAGGCTAGGGACTGGCCTGTTGGAGGGCAGCATAGGTGAGATAGACCTGGGAGTCCTGGTGGACAGCAGGATGACCATGAGCCAGCAATGTGCCCTCATGGCTAAGGAGACCAATGGCAACCTGCAGCTTATTAGAAGGGTTGTGGTTAGTAGGTCAAGAGAGATCCTTCGCCCTCTCTACTCTGCCCTAGTGAGGCCACACCTAGGCTGTTGTGTCCTGTCCTGGGCCCTTCAGTTCAAGAAGGGCACAGAACTCCTTAGAAGAGTCCAGCACAGGACCACAAAGATGATTAAGGGAGTGGAACACCTTCCTTATGAGGAGAGGCTGAGGGAGCTGGGCCTGTTTAGCTTGGAGAAGAGGAGACTGAGGGGTTACCTTATTAATGTTTCTAAATATGTAAGGAGGAATAGTGAGGAGGATCGAACCAGGCTCTACTCAGTGATGGAGAGGGAGAGGACAGGGGGCAATGGGTGCAAGCTGGAGCGTAGGAAGTTCCATGTGAATATAAGGAGAAACGTTTTCACTGTAAGGGTGGTGGAGCACTGGAATAGACTGCCCAAAGAGGCTGTGGAGTGTCCTTCTGGAGACAAACTCTGCCTGGATGCGTTGATGTGTGATCTAATTTGGGTGATCCTGCTCTGGAAGGCGGTTATACTAGATGATCTTTTGAGGTCCCTTCCAACTCCTGATTTTGTGATTCTGTGATATAGCTGAACCACGCAATATAAATATAAATATTTTATGTGGTACTGTATAGTACAAATATGGAGTGGAAAATCAATACCCTGTAGTCCAACAAAGAGGCTCTTAAGAACTTGGTAGCTGAAAGTAAGGAGGGTGGAGAATAAAAATTTTCCAAACCTTGGTAAAAAAAGGTAAGTAACGCATGTCACAACAGAAAGACTTGGAATTTAAATAAATAAATAAATAAAACAAGCAAACACTAATTTTTAAATAAAGCCACAGTGGGGAAGTAATTACATTAAATAGTTACCATGGGTTCCAAATAAAGACATATAGGATTAATCACACTGTTTCCAGTGCAATTGGTACGGATTGCAGGCAGCAATCAAACAGAACTAAAGAAGTGAATCACTGACTGCCATATAGAGCGCATTGTATCCTGCCAAGGGCCAATTGGTAAAAGAGAGTTTAATTGCGTATTAGAGAATCTCAAATAGTCCTTCAATTTTAAGACAACATTGTAGACTTGAGTTTCATATTCCACCCAGAGAATTCATAGATACAGTTTAAGTATGGTTAGATGGAAGGTAAGTCTCATGTCATGATACCATGAGACCAGAGAATGGCAAGCAATATTCTTTGAGAAAAATGATCTATTACAGAACAAAATGCATGTATAAATTCTGCAGATTTTATCTGGTGCTTTATGAAAAGTGTTAAGAATCTGAGATCTATCATTTAATTATAGAATATTATGTTAGGAGCTCACAATGAGTAGCAGAATATTTTTGACAAAAACCCAAATCCATGTGAAACTGGCAAAAGTCCATGATGTCATTACTCCTGTTTTAGCAGATTTTCTGGTGTTTCCAATATACTAATCAACATTATTGACACAAATGGATTGTTTTGATTAAAACAAATATAAATGACTGGGCATGGAAAGGGATGGGAACTTTATTTTTGCTGAAGCAGTAACATTTCTCACATATATTTACTATGCAGTGGAGCCCTGAATAATCAGAGATTCAGAATCCAAGCAGGTAACCAGTATACACATCCCTCAGAGCATCTCTCTGCAGCAGTAAGACCAAAGCTCGCTAGTTTAAAATTAGCCTAATAATGTGTGCATGAACTATAGTTACTGCAGTGGCTTCTTGTAGACAAACCTAATTTCTTTATATCTGCAGAATTATTTTTCTTATTTAAACATACAATACATCAAATAAAAGCTAATATATATTTTTTTTGTCAAAATCTAGATCTATAAAATTGTCAAACTTGGATATACCTGTTTAATTCTTGTCAGCATTTTCATTTTTCCTGTGTAACTGTTTTGAGATTTCTTTTACCTTGTTTGACATTGGCAAAACAAGTATTTTTCCAACCATCTAGAAGTTCCCTTGGAGTTGAAGATCTATCTAAATTAACAAAATGAAAACTAAGCCAACCCTTAAATACAAAATAGCAAGTTTGTGCATAAAAACGCTGAAAAAATATTTTGTGCATTTGTGTATTATTCCAATTTCTGTGGCATTCTAGTCATCACTGATTATTTTGGCTATTGTTTAGTAGACAGACATACTTCAGATATTTTACAGCTATAGTGTATATTAGTTGTTCTGGGAATTGAACAAAAACCTCTCCTATGAAGATAGGTTGAGAGATTTGGGCTTGTTCAGCTTGGAGAAGAGAAGGCACTGTGGGGACCTTAGAGTGACCTTCCAGTACCTGAAAGGTGTCTATAAGAAAGTGTGGGAAGAAATGTTCATGAGGGTATGGAGGGGGGATTTAGGTTGGATATGAGGAAAAAATTCTTCAATGTGAGGGTTGCAGATCACTGGAACAGGTTGCCCGGAGAGGTAGTGGAGGCCCCATCCCTGAAGATGTTCAAGGTCAGGCTTGATAGGCTTTGAGCGGCCAGGTCTAGTGAAGATGTCCCTGCTTACTGCAGGGGGGTTGGACTAGATAGCTTCCAAAGTTCCCCTCCAATCTTACACGTTCTGTGACTTTATGAAAATTTAAATCAGGAATTTTATAAAATGTATCCATATTTCTTTAATATTGAATAACTGAGGAAGTTATTAGAAAGGAGTCTAAGAAGTTCAAGGTAGTTTATAAAGACAGGTAAGTGTAAACTAGATCGTCTCTTTAATAAATTACGTGTTCCTTTCCCACATACTCTCACCAATTTACATTCACCAATGTTTATAAGACAACATCCATTACTCTGAGGCCTGTTCAAATGCAGACAGTGCTAGAGACAGCAAATACTATTAAGTCCTCCTGGAACGCAGACAGTCTGCAGGATCCAATTGAGAAGTATTTATTTCTTTTATCCTGCTGAGGTTTTTCAATTTTTCTATGGGGGAGGAGGGAAGGGAAGCCTTGCAGTCCAGTAACAAATTTAAAAAGCCGTGTGTGACTGTGAAAGCATTTGAGGAAAATAATTTCCAACCATGAAAGGTAAAAATTGCAAGAAGAGCTGGAAGGATTGTGTTCTGGACTATGATGATTAAGTACCTCACTCTAAAATATCATACAGTGTGTGCAACATGAGAGTCTGCACTGTAGGATTACTGACTGCTTCACAGGGATCCATTTTATAAAGGGAGTAACACTACTGTTCTCGAACAATTATCATCTCAGAGCTGTTGCCTACTGCAAGATCTAAGTTGAGCATGCCTTTCACCTGCTTGATTTTCTGCCAAATGGAGGTTGATCTTATATTTAGTAATTTTCCTGAAGCAATAGAGGTTAGTCAAAGTGAATGGAGATACTCAGTTTTTTGATCAGCGAGTGCTCTTTTTGAGATATCTGAAAAGATCCCAAGTGCTTAGCTTGAAAAAAATTAATAGATATTTTAACTTTATCATCCTTTTTCCTCCTATCTTAAATCACAATGGATTGTGAAGATTCCCAATTATAAAAATATTTCTTAATAACTGTTGAATCTTACTATTCATACAAAATAAAATACTAGTTTTTATATTCTATCTTTTATTCCCTTACCCCAATTCTTTTAAAAGAAACTAAAGAAATGCATTAACCAAAATAGTATCAGAAAATAGCAGGACATTAAGAGTGAGTGTATTTTAATTTCAGTGTAATTTTACAATTGGAGTAAAATAGACAGTTATAAATAAAAACAGAATCCAATTTTGTAAGTGTTAGTGATATTTTTTAGTAATGCAGGTTAGAAAACTAATTTAAATTCCTTTTTAGAATTTAAAATACTCTCACTAGCAAAAATGAAATTACTGCTGAAAGTCTGACCACATAGTCTACAGGACAAATAGTGGCAACGAACAGAAATTTAGATCCATTCATTAATATAGGACTGGGAGAACTAATGAATAATTCTTCATTCAGGCCAAGATTATGTGATAATGATAGGCAAGTATAACATTTTTAAATTTTTGTGAGTTTTTGTTAAACTTAAGTGGAATATTGACATAAGTTGCCATTCTTCAGTCAACTGATTTATCTTTCATTTTGCCCATCTTACTTATCTTGTTCACAGTGGGACCTCTACTGATGTTGACTTGTGTTGGGATGCCTTCCTGGTTTATAGCTATAGCTACAGCTACAGGGTCCTGACACATGTATTTAACCCAGTTAGATCTGTGATTTTTGTGTCAACGGAATCGCACCTTGCAAATGAGTACTGAGGTATCACTACAATAATTGAAAAAAATCTGACCACACCATCATCCTTTTGCGGTCTGAAAAGAAAGAAAAAAAGAGAGTGAGGAAAAGGATGATTGTGCTAATATAACCGACACCTTCATTGATTCCTTCTCACTTTTGCAGGTGACTAAAAAAAGGCACGAGTATTATATATATCACATCTTCATGCCGAAGCATATCACACACTATGATTGTCCAGTTAAAATCTGGGAAGTGTGAGGCTATGGACTGACATCATGAGGATGAATTGCTGATATGTTGCAGCACTCAGAAAAATTATGTTCTTTCTACTTATACTTTGTGCTAGATGAAAAGGTCACAACCACTGATGACAGTGTCCATAAACTGTCATTTATAGTCCAAAGTTTTCTTGTTCATCCTTTCCAGTATCTGTGGGATGGTTGTTCTCTGCACAGCTGCAGATAACTTTATATATATATATACCTTTGCCGTAAAATTCCAGGAAATATGTGTTCAGTTCGACCAGAGTCATGGGTTGATGGCACTCTGCCAACACAAAGCAGACATAAATTCCTCTCCTGGCTGGTTTATGTCCTAAAAGCTGCTCAGGCTACCTAGAGAAAACCAACAAATTTGGTTTCTGCTGTAGAAGTGCTTTCTAGAAAAGATTATTGCTTCCTGGGTTAAAAGCTAGGATTCCTACTTCAACATAATAAATCAATAATTTATTAAGTAATTTTAGTCCTCTTAGAAAGTCTTTCTGTATAATCTCTTATTTTCTTTATACCAGACAGGCTGAACTGGATTTTTAGCTTTCACCAGTGTTTTGCAAGCTTGTTGTAATATTTTTTTCTTAGTCCCTTTGCACAAATTTTTGCCTTTGGTCCAGATGCTTAGTGAATATAAATCGAGTTCAATCCCAGCTAATAGAGCTATGCTGATTTACATCAGCTAAATGCTTGTCACCTAGGTTTAACAAGTGCTTTATAATGAAATATTCCACCCCCCTACCGCCCCAGGGCAGAATACTCAAACATGTGATCCCAAATGAACACCTTACTGCACCTTCAGAAGCCCAGCCTGGACACTGAGAGGCATATAGTTGACTGCGTCTTCACTTGCGGTTTCCTTGTGCTGTGAAGTAAAAGGTATTATTAATTTAATGGAGATTCAGGGTGTTCCTTGCAATTGTGGTGTTTAACAATGTGCATCTTCTCTGTTACTGCATCACAGCTAAGAGATTGAAGTTTCTTTCAAGAGGGTAATACCTCATGTCTGTTTGCATGAGTTTACACTTGTAAACTCATGCATAAAAGGGTAGTAGAGTCTGATCCTGATATAGAAGCAATTACTATCTATTGTCCACCTTTCCTTTCTTTAGGCCATCCTCCTTCTCCTGGTAGTTTGTCTGTCTATCACCCAACCGAGTGACAAGACAGCACCACACCACTCCACTCCCACCTCCCCCCGTTAAGCTGTGTCAGCTGTCTGGAAGCAAATGACTTGTTTCTAAGCCATTTATACATTTGTATTGAGATTATCTGATAAATAGCTCTGTACAGAGTAATTTTCACCTTTATATGCTTTTATGAAGAAAAACATGTACCTTGTTAGATGAATTAGAGAGCTTTCAAAAGATCAGCAATGTGAGTCTGAACTCTAAAGTCTCATTTTTGTTTGTATGTGGTATCATCAAGATTTATATTCGGTTTCTGAACAAGTTAGCAATATTAATCAGTTTCATTTAATATCTGCAAGTTTAATGGCATTTTATAATGTTGGATAACTGTTATGATCTTTGATTTCCAGAAAGCAAAATTTACCTACTCACAATCTACACATTTCAGTTATTTACATTTTAAAGAAATGTATTGCCAATGATACTCAAAAGAGAAACCAATAAAAGTCCTTGTAGAATTACAGAGCAAACAGTGAAAAATTTCAAAGTAATATTTAATGAGTCCGTTTTGAGAATTCCTACATTTGGTGAGCCATTTTACTCAAATACAGTATGTGCAAAAGGATTCTGATATAGACAGGAAGTTGTAAATGTTGTAAATGCAATAACATTTCATTACTTACCAGTCAAAAGAGAAATAAAGCTGACCAAAACCCTGAAAGAAGCCTATTTGTATTGGTTTATTTAAATACAGTTCTCCAGTAGAACCTATACTTAGACTTTTATTTGTGAATTTGTTCTTGATGATCAATGTAGTGCACGCTTAATGTCGCAGGGTTTTTCAGGAGTTTCTTTTTGAATGTGGATGATTCCAGCTCCTATTCATATCTCTGCCACTTTAACCTCTCAGTTCATATAAAAGGATTTTTCAAGTAAGATGATTATTCTGTGCCTTCATTAACCAGAAACCCTCTACCGTTACTGAATAATAACTCATCTAAGGATTCCTCAGTATACTCTCGTTTTGCTCTTGGAAGACAAGTTGTCAGTTTCAGATAGCACATACGGACATGTTAAAATTTACATTTCTTTTGCTGACATGGAAATAAAAAGCTGTGAATCTGTAGCAAATGCTCCCAGTAAGAGTAATGCAAATTCACCTGCAATCCTGTCTATACATTAAGTAACTGAAGTCACAACCATTCAGCCTCACTTCTGCTGTCACCTGGTCTTCTAATTACCTCTTTCTCAGACCTGTCAATTTATGATGCATTCATATCTCTGATTTCAAAGTAAGCATTTGTGCTGCTGAATATACACATGTATTTATCAACCAGAGAGTCTGGAATTATTAACAGTATACTTGGTGGTCATGGTTACACATTATTAGTCATTATCACTGCATATCCAAAATTGTCCTTAGAACTGATTACCTAAATCAGCTGTGTACATACATTACCATGGAGATGGTGCTGTATGGTCAGGGCTGATGGCTGTGTTCTTGATGGCCTCAGTCACAAAGGTTGAGGTGATCAAGCTTGGAAGCTCTTTGTCAAGGGAATTCTGACCAGGCATGGGTTTGTCCTATGTTCTTACTTTTCCCACTTGATGGACTTGTGTTACTTTCACCTCTTCAGAAAGGGGGATCAGGTTTGCTCCTCACTTGTTTACCTTACTTTTGGTTCTGCCCTCTTGATTGACCAGACGATGACCGGCCTGTTTGTGGCTACTTGTGCTTATATTCTTCTGCCTTTTCCTCTTAAAAGTTTGTTACTCAAGTTGCTTTTTAATACTGCTTAAGAGCAGCTACACAAGTCTGTGCTTACTCTCTTGATGGTCCTCAAGTAAATACATCATGTTTATATATTATGTTTGATTATGCTATCACAGTGTTGTACATTTCTATTGTTTACATTATTTTAACACACTTAGACTTGATTTCAAAGCAACATTATACTGATTATATTGATAATATTGAGAAATGTTCTTAGGGTTTTTATGTTTTACAAGCTATTGTTTTGGTTGCTACACGTAATGGAACAAAATCATATTGTTTACAATTACCTAAAGAAATAATAATTTTATCTATGAGTGTCATTTCAAATTCAGTATGCATTCGGTCTTATTTTTCTTTTGGTGGTGTTGAATGATAAATAAGTTCCAGTTATATTATCTACAATCTGGTCAGACACACATTATTCCTCCAGAGTTTGTTTGATGGTTGTTACTGATAGCTGCAGAAAAGAGTTTGGAATGAAATTGGGTTTGTAATGAATTCCATCCAATTTAGCCTGAATTCTCATGGTCAGTATCAGGAATGACCATATGAACCCCAGTGAATGTTTGATTCCCATGTAATCACCTTTTACCTTCCACTAGAGAAACTAACAGTTTCCCTTAGACCTCTGCTTGCTTTCGTCTTCTTGCATCACTATTTTTTTTTCCTTTGTAACTGAAGAAACTGACACAGCAAAGCATATTCTCTTTGCTTTAAATGTCTTTGCAGACTAATTTCTGATACTTTGAATGGAGCGAAAGTACAAAATAAAACTGAATATCATGTTTGTCATAAGACTAGGTCTTGTGCCATCTGGTATTACATGTTGAAAAGTGGGATTACTCTGCTCCAGATGGTTACAAACAACAGCAGTACTGATAGTCATGATGCATGTATCTAGTAATTTCAATGAGGCACATAACTACAAAAAGAAATCTGTTCCCCTTATTGTTTTCAATCAATACAGTAGGAGCAGGTATCTCAAAGAAAGTTATGTTAGTGAAACTACTGCTATATTCATTTGATGCATCCCTTGATGCATCACCTGCTGCGACTGGCTGTCATTCTCAAATGACACTTTCTCATCAACTTTGTTGAAGTGCCTATGCAATGACTTAACCAGTAACTCTTACTCTGAAACCTGTTATAACTAATAACTATGAGGAAGATAATTTTTCAAAATGGAAATAGATCAAGAAATTGCTATATGTGACTTGGTTAGAATAAAAAAAATGTTTGGGATTTCAAGTGTCTGTTTAGCCTCAAATTACCTTTGCATTACTGGATGGATTGTGTCGCAGAAAGCGGCCTGGACCCAAGCGTGACAACGACAACCACCCTCAGGTTGTCGGACCATGAGACACACTGACACCAACACGATGGATGGCAAATTGCATTTGTTGCGCAGTGCGGTGGTGTTTTATACCCCTGGTTCATCACATAACATCCATCTGCTAGGTTCGTCACCTCCATCTTCTTGCTGTGCAGGTTAAATGCTATTGGCCTTTGGTTATCAGTAAAAAGATAGAGAGGCAGCTGGAGGATAGAGTGGCTATCTGAGGGAGTAGACTCAGGGAGTAGCTAGAGGGAGAGGAGTACTGCATGCTTTAAATCTTCCTGTAACAACACAAATGTCTTCTGATCGCCAGACCCTAGCTACTAACCACCAACAGGATTGAACTTAGTTGGTAGGGAGTCTGGGAGTGCATTCAGATGGTTTAGAGGAATGTCCAGTAGTCTTGAATACACAAAATTGAGTCCTATTTTGGTATTGAGTGACAAGGTTTTGGTAGCTGGTGGGGCTTCAGAGTTGGTTTCTGAAAGAAGCTTCCCCTAGGTCGAACAGAACAAGTACCATCTGGACTCAAAGCTGAACACACTGCTGACCAAAGCTGAGCCCATCAGCGACAGTCATAGTCCCTCTATGAGAACATTTTTAAGAGGTAAAAAACTAAAACACAAGTGGCAGCTTTTTTCCAACAGAGAAAGGAGTGAGTAGATGTAAGAAACTTTGAAGACAACAAGGTCAGTGAAGAAGGAGGGGGAGGAAGCGCTCCATGTGCTGGAGAGAGATTCCCCTGCAGCCCCTGGAGAAGGCTATGGTGAAGAAGGGTGTTCCCCTACAGCCCATGGAAGAGAATGGGGAGCAGAGATTCCACCTGCAGCCTGTGGAGGACCCCAATCTGGAGCACATGGAAACACCTGAAGAAGGCTGTGACCAGGTGGGAAGCCAGTGCGGGAGTAAGCTCCTGGCAGGAGCTGCAGCCTGTGGACAGAGGGGCCCACACCAGAGCAGGTCTGCTGGAAGGACTTGTGGCCCTATGGGGGACCATGCTGGAGTGACCAGTTCAGCCACTGCAGGAAGCATTCTTATGGCATTGCTGGTTCAACGTTTGAATTCATGTTAGAGATTTCTCAAGGATTCACCTTATGTTCAAACATGGAAATCACCTAGGTGACAGTAATTAAATGTCTTCAGTCCACTTTGTTGTTGTTCATTAACTTCTCCTTTGGTGCAGCACCTATTTCTTTCTGTCAATAAATAAAAGAATTGTATCAGTAATTTGGGAAATAAAAAACAAGTCCCGGCTTAGAAACTCAAAGGCAATTATCAAAATGAGAAATGTAAGAATATGATTTCACATGAGGCCTATTCTTATTCTGAGATGTGAAATCCATCTGGACTCACTGATGGTGTCAGTATAATGAATAAATAATATTTTACAGTGACACAAAACCTTACATACATAAATAAGAATTATGAGGATTTAGCCTTAGAACTGTGCCAGAAGTATTCTTCATGTCTGCTGACTGTTCATGAAGATACACATCAGCCAGACAAGGAATATTTCTCCTTCAGAAATATGATAATATTTTGAAAATTATGAAGTTAGATATTCTGCTTCTCTCTCTCTCTCTTGCTCCCTCTCTGTCTCTCTTTTGTGTCTGTCTGTCTCTCTCTCTCACACACACACACACAAACACTCTCAAAAGGATGGAGACCTTCCTATCTAAATTATCATTATCATGGAAAGAGTTCTGCAAAAACCCCCATTTGGTGATATTTGCAGGATATTGTTGTGACATTTTCAACTTGTTAAAAAGCAATGAAACAAGGAAAGATACTGCCAAACTGAGAGAAATGAGCCTTTGAAGAACTGAACTTCTAAAACCTGACATAACATCTCTATATTTTTCTGTGACAATATGCTAGAAAGAAAAAGCAATCCCCTTTGGACTCTCCCATATAAGATGTGTATTATCAGAAATTTACTGAGCTGAATATCAAGAAAAAGCTATAGCTCATCCAGTCTTCCACCCCACATTTCAGACACTTTCTGTATCCCTCAATTACCCGGGCATTGACTCCATCATGTTTTTGACAAATGTATAATTTCTGTAAAGGTACCATCTTAATCTGAAGTTAGCAGAAATGGGAAAAAAAATCTACCTTTTTTTTAAAAATTTCTTTTCCTTTTTTTTCCCCCAGGGTTAATCACCCTTACATTTAAAAAGTTATTCTTCAGTTCTAATTTGAACATGTCCAATGTTACCTTTAAGTCATTGCTTCTTTGGTTGATCAAAGGGCTCTTGCAAGTCCTATATATTCTTCATATGAGAATAGGTATTCCTTGTATTCAGGAATACTTATTCTCATGTGAAGACTATTTAGGGCATAGGCCCACCTCTCAAGCCTGTCAAAGTCACTATGGATGGCATCCCTTCCTTCCTGTGCACTGACTACCTTACACACAGCTTAGTCTTGTTGACAGACTTGCTGAGACCTCTCTCAATCCCATGTCACAGAGTAAGATCATAGAATCAGAGAATCATAGAATTGTAGGGGTTGGAAGGGACCTCAAGAGATCATCGTGTCCAACCCCCCTGCCAAAGCAGGCTCCCTAGGACATATCACTCAGATAGGCGTCCAGACGGGTCTTGAATATCTCCAGAGAAGGAGACTCCACCACCTCCCTGGGCAGCCTATTCCAGTGCTCTGTCACCCTCACTGTGAAAAAGTTCTTCCCCATGTTGGTGCAGAACTTCCTATGCTCCAACTTACAGCCATTGCCCCTTGTCCTATCCCCACAGACCACTGAAAAGGGGCTGGCTGATTCCCCTTGCATCCCCTGCTTCAGATAATTATAGACATTAATTAGGCCGCCCCTTTTCTCAAGGCTGAAGAGTCCCAACTTTACTCAGCCTATATTCATAGGGGAGATGCTCCAGGCCTTTAATCATCTTTGCAGCCCTTCTCTGGACTCTCTCCAGGAGATCCCTGTCCTTTTTACACCTGGGAGCCCAGAACTGGACACAATACTCCAGATGGAGCCTGACCAGGGCAGAGTAGAAGGGGAGGATCACCTCCTTTGACCTGCTGGTTACACTCCTCTGGATGCACCCCAGGATCCCATTGGCTCTCTTGGCCACCAGGGCACACTGCTGGCTCATGGCCAACCTGTCATCTACCATGCTAAAGTGTCCTATTTACAAAATTGATTCCTGAGGAATCTCACTTATCACTGGTCTCCACATGGACATTAAACCATCAACCACAACTCTTTGAGTGTGCTATTTTCCACTTTGTCTTGCACAACCTCTGGGAATAATTGTGAGTCAGAACTAAACTAATAATAAGAACTGACATATCAATATATTAATGCAGGACAAATTGAACAATCAACAATGAAAAGCTGTATCAGGGAAATTTTTTACTAAAATGTGAGAATCAAAATCCTATAATAAGGCTACTACTGAAAGGCAGCACTTGTGGGGAATTAGAAATTAAAAAAGTTATTTTCCAAATTTTAATAGACTTTCACTTTACTATTTTCTTTCCTCACCCTCCCTGCAACATTTTGTGCTAGGAGGTATCGGACAGGTGTAATTTTATCAAGTTATCAGTAAAACCAGATTGAATTCTCTATCCACTTATATTTTAACTTTTTCTTCCATTCATAAATCACTATGTACTTCTACTTGCATCAGAAAAGAACTTGTTATGCGTTTTGCCTCAACTGCCTCATCCTTCATCAGTGTACAAATATATTCATTCTATTCTGTGAAATGGGTTCTGTGCAGCTCAGCAGTTAACCTTATGATTGGGGTCAGTACTGGGACTAACACTGCTCAATATCTTTGTAGGTGACATGGACAGTGGCATAGAATCCATCCTCAGCAAGCTTGCTGATGACATCAAGATGTTAGATGAGGTTGACATGCTAGAGGGAAGAGCCCATGCGAACCTTGGAAGGGCCCATGTACCTTGACTGGCTGAAGAGATGGGCCCATGCAAACTGCATGAAGTTCAACAAGGCCAGGTGCAAGGTCCTACATGTGGGTCAGCACAATCCCAAGCACAACTACAGGCTCAGTGGAGAATTGATTGAGAATAGCCCTGAGAAGGACTTAGGGGTGCTGATCAGTAACAAGTTCAACATGATCCAGCAGAGCGTGTTAGGAGCTCAAGAACAACCATGTCCCAGGTTGCATCAAGAACAGCGTGGCCAGCAGGTCAAGGGAGGTGATTTTGTTCCTCTACTCTGTTATTGTGAGACCCCATATGAAGTACTGAGTCCAGCTCCGGGGTCCCCAGTACAGGAAAGACATGAAGCTTTTGGAACAAGTCCAGAGTCTCCTATGAAGACAGGCTGAGACATTTGGGCTTGTTTAGCCTGGAGAAGAGAAAGCTCCAAGGAGACCTTATTACAGCCAGCCAATACTTATAGGGTTCCTACAGGAAAGTGGGAGAGAAACTTTTTATCAGGGAATCTAGTGATAGGACAAGAGGTAATGGCTTCAAGCTGAAAGAGGGTAGGTTTAGGTTTGATGTTAGGAAGAAATTCTTTACTGTGAGAGTGTTGAAGGCACTGGAACAGGTTGTGTAGGGAAGCTGTGGAAGCTCCATCACTGGAAGCACTCAAGGCCAGGTTGGATGAGGCTTTGGAAAACCTGGCCTAGTGAAGGGTGTGCCTGCCTGTGGCAGAAGGTTGTAGCTAGATGATCCAACCCAAAGCATTCTATGATCTTATCATTCTAATTCAGAACAACCTTTAGGTTTACCTAGTATTTTGTTATATTGTATCACCATTTTTTGGAATATATGAAATTGTTTCCTCAGAGGAGGTTTTTATATTTTAGTATACAGTATTTTGTTGCTTTTTTTGAATGTTGTTACTCATGACTGCCTTGTTTTAGTAATAGACTAAATAAGCAATCACATAACCAACAACTTTGAAACTGAATTCTTAGATGCTGAAAGTATGAGTGAATGTGTTGGTTGGTATTTTTAGTGAGCTACTGCAAAAAGTCCATTTTTACAGAGAGAGGATATGAGGCATGCTGTTCTGGAGAATTTAGATAACTTTTACTGCACAGTATGCATATAACTTTTTCTAACATTAAAGAGAAAGTTTTGAAAATGAAGAGAACAAGGGAATTATGGGAATTACTATTGGGAATGTTATCAGACAAGATTTCATACTTACTGTGGATGGTTTTTGTGGAGATGAGTACTACGGATTCAACTTTTATGCCATGCATTTATGAATAGAGTTTGTCACATTTGAAAAAAGAGACTCGTACCATCAGTCTATTGTATGGTAGGGGAAACTGACAATAGAGAGATTAGAGATTTATCTACATTCACCCAGGGGCTGATGGTAAAAACCAGAATCCATACTAAGGCTTATATGCCTTATAGTATGATTTCACTTGCATAAACCAGCAAAAATGTTGCTATGTTCACAGACTTAACAATGGCTTTTTGCTTAAGGTATACTGACAGCAGCTGAATTGAAACACATGAAGTAAATGGTGGTTTAACTCTGAAGATCATTGGATAAAATTAATTTCTTCAATTTCAGCAAAAAATGCAAGTCTTTTGCCAAGTTGCATCAATATTTGCCTGCCAGCTTGTCTTTTGTGAAACAGAGACAGATGGTATTAGGATTTTTTAAAGAAGGTTTAAGCTTTAGCTCATTCAGATACAGAGATATAATCTTCAGGGGTGGTATTCACATCTTGTTAAAATTGTTGCATTTATGATAGACAGGCTGGCAAAAGTGTCAGTGGTAAGGAAGTGCAAGCTCTTTGTTTTTTGTTCTGAGGTGATTCAAAGATGTATTTAAACATATGGTTTATTTACACTAAAATGTCATTAAGAGCAACAGTCAATAATAGATGTTTGTCATTGTTGCTAGTTTCTGTCAGGAAGATTGTTTGAGTGTCATGGTTCAGCCCTAGCCAGCAGCTGAGCATCATGTACGGCTTGCTCACCCATCATCCTCCTGTGGTATAGGGAGGAGAATGGAGATACAAAGGCAAACTGCATGGTTTAGGGTAAGAGTAGTTTACTGGGACAGCACAGGGAGGGGGTAATAACAACAGCAACAGGACTATATTGTTAAATACTTATATAGACAATGATATATCAGACAATTGTCTGTTCTAGGCAGAATATGGACAATGTTGGTAACATAGGAGACTTTACCAATCCGACAACTGACCAGGTGCTCAGCCTACACACAGACTGTCTCCTAGAGCTGAGCAGACCCAGCCCTCTCTGACTAATCCCTTTTTTATGGGGAGCATGATGTCACATGGTATGGGAAACACCTCTGGCCAACTCAGCTTACCCATTGTGGCTCCTTGTGAAAATTGACTTAGCTTTAACCAGAACACTGAAGCAACTTCAGTAAAGTCAAGAAATTAATATAGCCACCAAAATATTTCATATTTCAGATTAATGCAACTCTGATCTTTTATGTATGACAGCCAGATTCAAGTGTTATGGAGTCTAATTCTTCATTTGCATCCACAGGCATAAAAAATTTATATAAATCTTATTTGGCTGATATCCTTCAAGATCAATGCACAGTATTTCTAATCAACATAAATGGTATGATTGTTCTGTTACTTCTTCTAGACACTCACCCAATAATTTCATCATGGAATGAGAAAAACTTTTCTGCTTAATAAAAATAACCACCTTTCAAAATCATCTACTCATTCATTAGGTTTTTCATTACAATTGCTCTCTTATAATAATTATTTACCTAAGTGGCACAGAGCTTTTATTTGGGAATGTGTTCATCTGGCAATATTCTTTAGCTGACAACATCTTACTCACTGAAAATGCAGTGTAATTCATTCTTTTACCTTCTATATGCATAGGGCAGCTGGTCATAATGAGTATAACTACTTAATAAACATCTAAAAAAGAACTGGAAAATCAAGCTGAGGGTCTGCCTTCTCATCTTACTTTTAAAATTGATTTTTGATAAAAACTTTTTTTTTCGGGGGTGGGGGGTGGGGATGAGGGGTGGTGGGTGATATATCACCTGGATTTGAAAGACTGCATGGTTTGAAGCTTTTTATTGAGGACCTTACATTACCCACATTGCTTCCTAAATTATTTCATGGTTAAAATACAATTGTTCAGGTCATATTTTCATATGATGTATTTACCTTTTTTTCTTTCTATTTCACTGAACCTTAATCTTGATGTACTTGAAAAAAATGTGCATCCTTCTTATCTGCTATGATGAGATAGACAACTTCAAAATTCTTTTCAAAAAGAAGGACCTGATGTAGTGGCTCTATGAAACAAATAAAAACCAAAAGCCACTTCTGTGAAGAAAAATACACACACACCTCTTCTCCATTCCTTCCTTCACTGGTTTAGTCAGAATAGTTCAAATTAATCTCAAAACTTTTCAAAATAACCAAACCAAATAAAAGCAAATGGAAATGTCCCCAGATTTTAGTAACTACCAGAGTTACTCCTTTGTAAACTGTGAAATGCTCAAATATTTTTATATCTCCAAATGTATTAACTCAGTTCAGGATTGTAACCCTTTTTAATTCTAAGTATGTTTTCTATGAAAGCTGCTGGTAAACAATGGATAAACAGGAAAAATGATGCTCTGAACCCATCTTATTTTTGCCACAGAAAGAGGATTTCAACTCCTCTTTTTTTTTTCTTTTAAAGGAGCTGTAGTTCATTTTCCTGAAAAGTCATAAATTTTGCAGTACATTAAAGATTGCAAAGAAAACTCCACTTTCCTTGACCTTTTTCTCTAAATGTCATCACATTGCTCTTTCTACAGCTATATTTGAAAAGGCAAGTTAATGATTAGGAAGGTAGGATGCAAGGTAAATCTTAGGCAGATGTCTAACAATCTTTGGAGAAAATAATTTCCTAGTATATTTTTTATTATGAAATGTCATTATTTAGTTATTTTTATAGTTATGAATGCATTTTTCGTTGTTGTAGTTTAACCCAACCAGCGGCTAATTCAACCACACAGCCATTCACACAATAGGATCAGGTAGAGAACTGAAAATAGAAAAGTAAAAAAAGGAATTTGTGGATTGACATAGAGACAATTTAATCAGAAAAAATAATAATACCCCCCCACACACACCCCCCGAACAATCAAACAAAAAAGAAGATAACAGTGATAGTAAAATATACAGAATGAGTGTTCTTCAAGACATGACCTAACCTAGCTCTCACACTACCACTCACTTATAAGTGTAACATGACATCATATGTCATGGAATAGCCCTTTGGCCAGTTTAGGTCAGCTGTCCTGGCTGTGACCCCTCCCAACTTCTTGGGTGCCACTGCCATCATGTCAGCAGAGCAGTATGAGAAGCTGGAAAGTTGTCAAATGCATGGGAGCGATTAAAACCTACAGTGTGGTATCAACGTTAACCTCATCCTAAATACAAAACACAGCCCTATACCAGCTGTTGGGAAGAAAACTCACTCTGTCCCTGCCAAAACCAGAGCTATTGCATATATTGCTATTTTATTATGAATAGGATAGGATAGGGTAGGATAGAGTAGGATAGAAATAGAATTTTGTGTCACAAACCAGTTTCTTACACTTTACAATGAACAGTTAAATCACTATATGGAAAACTGCCTTAGAGCCATCCTTTCCTGTGTTTTCCTTTCCTGTGAACAGATGAGAGCCCTCTAATTCCAATTCTGCATGTAACCAGATCAGAAACTTATACAGATAAATGCATGGTGATTTTCTACCTTATTTATGATATGAAAATAAGCATATACTTCATAAAGGAATGGGAAAATATGAGAATGAGAAGCTCTGCACAGGGCTGCCCAAGTCAGAGCATGTGACTGAGTGCATAGCCCAGGCACTTCTTGAAGTCAGCCAAGCTCGGTGCACTTGCCCTTCTTAAACTTCATGCTGTTGGTGATTGCCCAGCTCTCTAATCTGTCCAGGTCTCTCAGCAAGCTTCTCAACCCTCAATGGAGTAAACAGGTCCTCCCAATGGGGTGTCATCTGAATATTTAAGACACCTTCTAGTTCTTTGTCCAGGTCGTTTATGAAAACATTAAAAAGAACTGGGCCTGAAAAGGAGCCTTGGGGAACCCCACTAGTGACTGGCCACCAGACAGATGTAACCCTATTTACTTAGGACCTACCCTTAAGCCAATTGCCCACCCAATAAATTATGGCTTTATCTAGTTGTATACTGGACATGCTGTTCAGCAAGATACGGAAGAATGTAAAACTAAAGTCCATGAGGACCTCACTTCAATAAAGAGAAGTCTTCAAGGAAGGGTGGTGGGTGTGGGGGAGGTGCTTGAAGATCTGGTTGCAAGTTGCACTGTCCAACTGGTGTCACTGGGTGTGTGGTGTGGTGTAATAAATTGGAGAATTTCCTTTCCTTTCTTCTGTGTTGAGCCTATTTTGCCCATGCCACTGATTGCAGAATAATCTCTCCCTGTCCTTATTTTGACTCCTAAGCCTCTCAATAGATATTTTCTCCTCTCTACAGCTGAAGAGGGGAGTGGTAAGAGCGACTTTGGTGGGCATCTGGCCTCCACCTCACCACTGAGAAATCCTTGACATCAGCCAGCTCCTGAATACTCTAGGATGAATCCCATCTGGGCCCGTGGGATTATATGGATACAAGACATTGGATCTATATTTTTGTTCTACTTTGTGCTAACTTCTCTAAGAAGTGTTTTGGAATGTCTAAGGTACAGGAGGTCAACAGCAAGATAAGAAAAACAAATGCGATATTTTTACTTTCTTGCCATTCTGTCTTTTTCCTACTAAAGAACTGTGAGATATTGCAGATGATGCCCACATCCCTGTGAAATGCCAGGTCCAGCATTCTGTCAGTACTCACTTTGGATAATTAGCTGACTGCCTTGCAGGGTTAAGATGCATCATGTGGGGGTACCCATGAAGATGCTTCTGTCTAACACTTCTTTAGAGATGCTGTAAAAATATGAACCTTCATTTAAGAGAACAATTTTTTCTGAGCACTGCTACTCTTGAGGTCATAGTCAAGATTCTTGCCTGTCCTGGTTACAGCTAATAAGGAGTTAATTTCCTTTCTTTTAGCAGTGGTCCATGTTTGGCCAATGAGAATATTCCATACCAATTATGTCATGTTCTGTATAAAGAAAAAAAAGCATGCCAAAAGAGCAGCTTCAGGGGAGGCGCGGTTTCTTGGTGGCGGTTGGGTCCCAAGTTGGCTCTGCGAGGCGGTCTAAGTCGTGTGGTGCGGTGAGAGGTTGCATTGTGTATCATCAGTTTTGTGTACCCTGTGTTCTAAAGTAGTGTTATCACTGTTGTTCCTTGTATCTTTTTTTCTGCTGTTTTAGTAAACTATCCTTATCCCAACTCTCGGGGTTTTGGTTTGTGTTATTTTTCCTTTCCGCCACTGCTTTTCTGCTCCCCGCCCCCTCTCTCTCTTAAAGGATCAGGTGACTGTGTGGGACTTAGTTCTCAACTGAGGTTAAACCACCACATTGCCACAAAGGATTCTATTTAGAAAACAGAATAAAAACAATATAGACTTGATTGCAGAGCTTGTGTTGATTGCTTTAAAGTTTACATTAACTTAGAAGCAGTAAGAAAAAAAGGTCAGATATGTCATGTTATCAGTAACTGTCTTGTTTAATAAACCTAAAATCATGTAAAAAAATGCTATTTGTCAGAAGAAAATATTAACATTTCTTTAGTAGAAGGGTCAGCAGCAATAGAATATGTCTTATTCATATGGAAAATGTTGTCTACTTGAAAATACACACTTGTTCTCAGGTTCTTTCTGGAGCACTGTATAGTGACTTATAGCAGACCACGTCTTTGGTAGATGCAAAACACAAAAATAAGGTTTGGCAAGTAGAATTGTATCAGTTTACATCAGAAAAGACTTTTCTACTTTTGCTTAATTCCCTGAAAGACACATTATCATATACTTCTCCTGTATGTATTCAACAGATCTTAATTTTTCCTATACCTTATCTGCACTTCAGCTGTCTGTTCAGTGATTGTTTCAGCTGAAGTATTTCAAGGAGACATCTGTGTACAGAATGGGTATGAAGTATTTGACATTAAATCATGTGGGCTTTTTTAGAATATTCCTAATTATTCACCACAAAGTCCTCTGTACAAGTCAGCAAATTAAAATAACACTCACAACACCTTCATATGCCCCTATTTTTTGCACAGTTAAGCTGATTTGGAGGAAGGGTTATGACACCAGCTATAGTTATTAAACAAGTAGGCTGGCAAAACTGAAAATGGTATGCAATTATCCTTCTGGTTTGTGGTTGAATGTTGTGTTCTTTTTTGGTTTTGTTGGTTTTTTCCCCCCTCTTTAACTCATTATGCCTTTATCTTTTTTCTATTATATTAAACCAAGTAGTTCAAAAAGGTGAGTAGATTGGACAGACAAGTGGCAAGAAAGAATCACAGAATCACAGAATTGTAGGGGTTGAAAGGGACCTCAAGAGATCATTGGGTCCAACCCCCCTGCCAAAGCAGGCTCCCTAGCTCATATTGCAAAGGTAGGCGTCCAGACGGGTCTTGAATATCTCCAGGGAAGGAGACTCCACCACCTCCCTAGGCAGCCTGTCCCAGGGCTCTGTCACCCTCACTGTGAAAAAGCTTTTCCACATGTTGGTGCGGAACTTCCTGTGTTCTAACTTGCAGCCATTGTCCCTTGTCCTGTCTCCACTAAGCACTGAAAAGGGGCTGGCTAATTTGCCCTGCATCCCATGCTTAAGATAATTGTAAACACCAATTAGGTCTCCCCTTAATCTTCTTTTCTCTAGCCTGAACCATCCCAGCTTATTCAGCCTCTCCTCATAGGGAAAATGCTCCAGGCCCTTAATCATCTTTGTAGCCCTTCTTTGGAATCTCTCCAGGAGATCCCTGTCTTTTTTATACCAGGGAGCCCAGAACTGGACACAATACTCCAGATGGAGCCTGACCAGGGCAGAGTAGAGGGGGAGGATCACCTCCTTTGAGCTGCTGGCCACACTCCTCCTGTTGCACCCCAGGATCCCATTGGCTCTCTTAGCCACCAGGGCACACTGTTGGCTCATAGCCTAGCAGTCATCCACTACGACCCCCAAGGTCCTTCTCCATATTGCTCTTTAGCCAGCACAACATTCCCCAGCCTGTACTGAAAGGAACGGTTGTTCCTCCCCAGGTGCCAGACTTTACACTTGCTTTTGTTGAACTTCATTAGGTTTCTCCCTGCCCTGCCCAGCTTTCCAGCCTGTCCAGGTCATGCTGGATGGCAGCGCAGTGTTCCTGCGTGTCAACCATTCCTCACAGCTTTGTATCATCTGCGTACTTGCTGAGGGTGGATGCTATTCCCTCATCAAGGTCGTCAATGAAGATATTAAACACGACTGGATCCAACACTGAGCCTTGGGGAACACTGCTAGTCACAGGCCTCCAGTCTGACTCTGCTCCACTGATCACAACCCTCTGGGCTCGGTCTGACAGCCAATTCTCGGCCAACCTCACTGTCCACTCATCTATCCCATGCTCTCTCAGCTTTGTTATCAGGATGTTATGGGAGGCAGTATCGAAAGCCTTGCTGAAGTCAAGGTAGATGACATCCACTGTTCTCCCTCACATCCATCCAGCTGGTGAATACATCATAGAAGGCTATGGGATTGGTCGAGCACAATCTTCCCTTAGTGAATCCATGCTGTCTATTCCTCATGACATTCTTCTCTTCCAGTTGCTTGGAGATGGCATCCAGAACAAGCTGTTCCATCACCTTTCCAGGGACAGAAGTGAGGCTGACTGGCCTATAGTTGCTGGGATCCTTCTTCTTGCCCTTTTTAAAGATCGGAGTGACATTGGCTATCCTCCAGTCCTCGGGCACTTCTCCTGTTTGCCAAGACCTGTCGCAGATGATAGAGAGCAGCTCAGTGATCACTTCCGCCAGCTCCTTCAACACACATGGGTGCATCCCATCCTGGCCCATGGATTTGTGTACATTAATCCCTTTGAGACACTCCTGGACCACTCCCACCTCAACCAAAGGGAAGCTCTTCATTTCCCATACATTACTACTTTCATCCAGGATCTGTGGGTCCCGAGGGGGCTTTGAAGTGAAGACCGAAGCAAAGAAAGCATTTAATATCTCCACCTTCTCAGCATCCCCCGTTAGCAGGACACCCGCCTCGTTCAGCAAGGGACCTACATTATACCTGGTCATCCTCTTACTATTCACATAACTAAAAAACCCCTTTTTATTATCCTTTATGTCCCTTACCAACTGCACTTCCAGGTGGGCTTTAGCCTTCCTAGTTGCATCCCTACAGGCCTTGACAACATTCCTGTATTCTTCCCAGGTGCTCAGACCCTTTTTCCACAGTTCATAGACCTTCTGCTTCCCTTTGAGCATATTCATTAGCTCCCTGCTCATCCATGCAGGTCTTTTTCCTCTTTCACGATTTCTTACTCAAAAGGATGCATCTTTCTTGTGCTTGGACGAAGCGCTGTTTGAATGCTAGCTGTCTCTCACAGGCTCCCATTCCTTCAAACAGTGTAGCCCACGGGATAGCCCCTATTATATTTCGGAGGAGATCAAAGTTAAGAGGAAGGGAAATTGTAAAAAATCATAAGGAATAAAAATATTTATGATGAAGGACTATACCAAACAAGAGACTTATATGGATCCAGGTGGGGCAACAAATCCCCCCCAAGTTTAGGGTTCACTAAGAGTTTATCATTACCACAGTCACGGTTCTCCAACATGGAGCAACTGGAGTCCCAGAACACATCCACTGTGTTGAAAACAGAGGCCAAGAAGGTATTAAACATCACTGCTTTGTCTATGTCTCTGTTAGTAAGGTGACCATTCTCATCAAATAATGGACCAGTATTCTTTCTGGTTCTCCTCTTGTTAATATATTTGAAAAACACCTTTTTATTGTCTGCCACAGTATTGGCCGGCCTCATCTCTAACTGAGATCTGGCCACACAAATTTTCTCCCTACAGGATCCCTACCGCATTGCCTGAGCATGCTTTCATTGGCCATATACTTTCTTTTTCCACCTAAGCACTAGAAGAAAGTCCCTGGTCAGCCAAGGAGGCCTCCTGCCCTGCTTGCTTGACTTCAAAAGTTTTGGAATGGCCTGTTTGTGTGCTTTTAGAAAGTGGTGGTTCTTCAAAAGCGACCAGCATCTATGGACCCCAATGCCTTCAAAAGCAGTTTCCCAGGGGACCTTCCCAACTAGTTCCCTGAGCAGCCCAATATCTTTCCCCATATCTAGTGTAGACGTTTTGGAGGTAGTGTTTCTCCTCCTCTTGCCAAACATTTTTAATTCCACTACTTCGACAACCACTTACCACCACTTCTCCCACAAGACCTTCTCTGTTCACAAGCAGCAGATCAAGGAGGACACCTTTCCTCCTTGGTTCACTAAATACATTCTAGTAGTTTTGTGTGGCCAAGTTGTCATGGAGAAGGGGGGGCTAAAGTGGTGGCTTTTGCAAGAAGCAACTATCCATTGCCACACACCAGTCACATACCTCTTCCCACAGGGTTTCGCTTAAGCCAGTGATGCCATACCTCTGGGACCGAGGCAGGACTTCTAGCTCGTTCCTCATGCTACGTGCATTGGTGTAGAAGCACTTCAGATGTGCTTCAATGTAGCCTGCACAGAGCAGATTTGAGGAACTCAATAATAACAACTCTGATTGCAACATGCCACCCTCTATTTTATCACCAGCCATGTGGATGCATTACAGCTGGACAGAGTGTGAGTGTAATTTACCATTATTGTTCTACGTTCACAGTAATTTTGCTAAAAAGGACTGTGGTGGTTCAGTCCTAACCAGTGTCTGAGTACTACACACCACTCGTGCACTCACAGAGGAGAAAGAGACAGAGCCTCCATGGGTTGAGATAAGGACAGTTTACTGGCAAACTCACCATGAACATAGAACAATAACAGCTAATTACACTCAGACACAGTGATAATGCAGAGTTCCTTACCAATCCGACAATTACAGAGTGCTACCTGACACAAGGACCAAGGAACCAATCTGACACCCCAGCAACACTCAGACTGTCCTAGAGGCACCAATCCCCTCCCCCTTCCCAGACAGCCCCTTTTATGAGGAGCTGATGTCAGGTGGTATGGAAAACAGTTCAGGCTAACTCAGCTCACCTGTGCTGGCTGCTTGGGAAGGTTGATTCTGGCCTGGCCAGAACCAGGACACATGTTGAGTCTGTTTTTCCCATGATGTTTACTGCTGAATGTTCTCTCCCTGTTCTTATTTTGACTCCTGTCCAGCTGAAAAGGGGAGTGATAGAGCGACTTTGGTGACCATCTGTCCTTTAGCCAGGGTCAAACCACCACAGCAGCTCTTCAGGCACTCTTCCTCAAACCTGTAGTGCTGCTGGGGGGGTTGTTGTGGCTGAAGTGCAGGACCTGGTACTTGGCTTTGTTGAAACTCATACAATTGGCTTTGGCCTACCTATTAAGCCTGTCTAGGTCCCTCTACAGAGCCTCCCTGCCCTCAAGCATATCTACAATTCCACCCAGCTTAATGTCCTTGGTAGACATACTAAGGATGCACTCTATCCCCTCAACCAGATCATTAATAAAGATATTCAACAGGAGCACTCCCAGCACCAAGCCCTGGAAACACCACTTGTGACCAGACACCAACTGGATTCAACCCCATTTAACATAACCCTTTGGACTTGGCCGTCCAACCAGTTTCTTACCGAACGAAGTGTATGTACATCCAAGCCATGAGCAGGCAACTTCTCTAGGAGAATTCTGTGGGAAACTCTGACAGGCCTTGTTAAAGTCAAAGTAGACAACATGTCATCCCTCATCCAATAACAGGTCGAACTGAGATGAGGTTAGTCAAACAGGACTAAATGAACCCATGGTAGCTTCCTGATCACCTCGTTGTCCTGCATGTACCACATAATAGTAATCAGGATGACCTGCTCCATCAGCTTCCCCATGACTGAAGTCAAACTAACAGGCTCCCAGATCATCCTCCTGGCCCTTCTTATGTATGGGGGTTATACTGTATGATTTTCAATCTGCATATACTTCTCCAGTCGGCCAGAACTGCCAATAAATGATGGAAAGTGGCTTGGTGAGCACCCCTGCCAACTTTTTCTACACCCTTGTGTATATCACATCTGGTTCCACATCTTGTGGAAAGAAGGTTGTGATAGCATTAATCTAATTCCTGCTTGCTCTCCTTGATGTTCCTCAATCTGCTAACCTCTTCCTTGAACTCCATCACTTCATCTTGCAGCTGTGTCACCACTACAGCATGTTGTCAACCTTCTCACACCGGATATAGCTGTAGTCACAGCTGCTGCCCTGTTATTGAAGGTTACTGTGCACTCCTGGCAGCCTGTTACCTGGAAGTTGCCTCCTGCTGCAGGGGCACCCTCTGAATACCCACATCCATTTCTGTGTGTGCTGGGAGCACAGTCTGCTGGGTAGACACCATTGCTCCTGTACCAAGCTAGCAGTTCTCAGCACCCTGCCTATTTGTTCTGTTGTACAAAGTGCAGCACTGAAACACCCCTCACTACTTGTTTTCTGGGGGTGCAGCAACCAGATCACTGCACTCCATCAGGATTTATAAATGGTAGGAAGTGGTCACAGAGAGTGACTGTTATACCTCATTCAGATATGCTGCTAGGGGTTCTGGATCTGCTGGCTTGACATGAGCAGCCCAGCCACAAGCTGCCAGCCCGCAGCAGAAAGGTGATGCTTTCCTGTCTTCAAAAAGCCCCAAGAAGAGCTCTTTGTCCTCCCTTTTCACCATGTTCTCCAGTGCAGATGTATCTGCTCTGGAGCTGGTCTCTTCAGCAAGAAGAGAGCAGCTGTCAGTCAGCATCTCTATAGCATAAAACACAGAGATAGGTTCCTGCAAGACATCATGAAGAAAACCTTAGGGTGAAAGAGGAGCAAAAAGTCCAGGAGAGAACTGCTCAGGAAGAAGTTAACTCAAGCTTATTGATATAATAGGAAAATTGTTGAGGAGAAAGATTTTGGACCAAAAGCTAATGGCAGAGGTGCATGGGAGAAGAAAAGAGGTTATAAAATGAATGTACAAGATTTTATCTGGAAGTGTTCAGGGAAATGATTCCTGCTATACAGTTTAAATTATATTGTGAAGTATCTTGAGAAAAGAAAATTGAGTTTTGACTCTTGATTGTTAGAGTATAAGGTTCTTTACATATGTGATACACACATAATGTATTTTATTTTCCTAATACTCACCATTATTTGTATTATAAGTTTTCTATCTGCCGGTGCTTCATCTGTCAGTATTAAAAATTATATTCATTATTTTAATTTGTTGATGTGTTAAATGCATTCAGAAGTACTTATCTTTAAGTTTTTGTAAATGGTTTTATTTTTTTGTAAATGTACCTTATCTACTTTCTGTCCTTCACCTTCTCCATGTATGAGTAATGGTTTGATTTCTTGAGGAAATATTTGTAAGAAAAATTTCATTGTCTCAGCTTTTGACCAGGGACTGACTTCCTTTGATCTAATCTCAACATGACAAGAGAGTAAGTCACAGAGGCATAAGATGCTCTCCTGTAGATATGGAAAGTGCTCATCCATCACTTCAAATATTCAAGGTGCATTCTTCCTGTGTTACAATTTTCTTTTATGACTAATGCCTTGTCAAAATGCCAGGTCTTTAAAATTATACCCATTTTGATTAAATAAGTGAAATAAAGGCCTCTTCTGTGGATTTTCAAATATTTGTGTAATATTACAATATTTTTTTTTCTTTAAGAATCATGAATGGCAAAAGCTTTCTTTCTAAGAAGTGTTTACAGTACACATGCTTTAATAAGACACATTTTATTACAAGTATCCCTTAGAAATTAAAAAATTGCATGAAAGGCACAAGATAATATTCTTAACATGAAGCCTGGGGTCATAAATACGTGGAGGAAGACAAAAACTGTATTAACAGTACTTGAGATAAATTTTGTAAAGAAAGTATGGAGAACAATATGTTATCATTATATCTTGTAATAGTCATGAAGCATGAGTTTTAGGCGTATACTTTTGCTTTATGTGTGAGTTGTTAATGGGTTTTAGTACCACTTCTAACAAAATTTCACCAGTGGTTTATGCAAATACCTGTTACTGGAATCCTGTTTAGCCACAGAAGAGGCTGTAGCTGTGAGCCAGATTGTTTTGTGCATGTGCTTAGGGACAATCCTGGTAGGAGGGTCAGCACTGAAAAACAGTCTCAACATCTCACTATCTCATCTGCTGAGAGCTCCACTTGTCATTGTAGAAAACAAGTAGGAAGAAGGATAAAGACCAGATGGATGTCTTTGTACTGTGTCTTTGTTCAGGTAATAGTCATTTACATAGAATCATTTATGTTGGAAAAGTCATTTAAGATCAAATCCAACTGTTAACTTAGCATTGCTAAGTCCAAATACTAAACCATGTCCCATCTATGTGTTTTAAATACCAGTAGGTATGGTGACTCAGCTGCTTCACTGGGAAACCTGTTCCAATGATTGATAATACATTCAGAGAAGAAATTTTGCCCAATATTTAATCTAATACATTATATCCAATCTATACACATAGTATAGACTGTATTAGATATAATCTATTGTCTATACAGACAATATTCGCATGAGTAGCTTGAAAGAGCCATGTCAACGTTAATAGATGGTAGAAGTGGAAACAAACTCAATACATATGTTTCTTAGGATTAAGTTTAAATTAATCCGGACATTTTGATTCTTTAAATGAAAAAGATGAAAATAGTAGTCTGAATTTGCAAAAGGAAAATTTTACTAATTTATGTGTTTGAATGTGGAGGTTTTCAAATAGCATATTTATTAGTTTAAATATGTAGACAACCAGCAAAATTTTGTGTTCTCGTAAATACACCTGGTGTACAAGGGAGTAGTATTAGTCAGTCTTTTCAATATATCTACAAGGAAACTTGAATAGGAGAGGGAATCTTTGATAGGACAAGCTGTTCTGAATGTCATTATGCTCTTGATGTCTACAGCCACATAAAAATGAATCTGACATGGTTTATTGCAGAACAGTGATGGAGCGGCATTTGAGTGAGCAGGAAAACCTTTTGCTTGCTATTACACTGTTATAGTTGAGTAATATTTGAAAATGAATATACAATGGAAACTGAAGTAAGTTTTCTTAAAAATCTGAGTTTCTGCATTGTTCAATTACAAGGAGGAAAAATCATTAATGACATACTTTCTTTCATCTCCCTGTTCAGGAAAATATCATTGTGGTGGCAATAGTATATTTTTAAGGCATCGTCACTATCACAGAACTGAAAATTCAGAAAAATATTCCTGTGTCCTGGTCTAAAATGTCCATATCTTCTCAGAGAGTCTTAGATCCATAATAAAACCTCTTGTGAGGGCAAGAACGTCTGAAATTTCTTGTGGACTTTGTTTTTCCTTTATATATTTAAACAATCTAAGACCTGGCTCTATGCTAACGCTATAATGAAATGGATCTTGATTCTCATGACTACTCCATTATGAGTTGGTTTAAGGAAGATTTCAGAATATGCAAACTGCAGTCCTCACTCTTTGAAACAACTGGTGTAAGCTGCACTATGGATATAGGTGCTTAAGTAAAAAGGCTTAAGACTCACCATTAGTATAGTACAAAGAACAGACACAGGAAAATTATTATTGCATGTAAAAAAACCCAAACAAACAGATTTCCAAATGACACGCTGTGAAAGCAACAATAGATATGATCAGAATGTACTGTCTAATGTGTTATGTCACACAATATTGGCTTTAAAGCTAAGAGATCTATATCACTGTGTTGTGGTTCTGCCGGAGCCGGGGACCACGCGTTCAGATTTCCCCCGGAGCGGGGGGGGGGAAAACCAAAGCACGAGCCCCGCAAGTTGGGATAAGGGTATTTTTACTGGAAATAACAGGGGAAGAACAGATAACAATGAACAATACAACCTTTTGCTGAGATGAGCAGTTCAGATCGCGCACTCCCCGTAACGGACACCGCGCCGCAGCCCGCGCAAACCCCAGCCGCAACACACAGGACCCGAGCTCGCGCCGCGAGTAAACAAAGCCCCGAGCCCAGAGCACACTTCCGCCCGGTCCCTGCTGTTCGCGCGCCAACACTGCAACACCCCCTGCTTTTTATACTCGGCATGATGTAACTGGCATGGAATGATCCTATTGGTCAATTTGAGTTACTTGTCCCGAGCCCAGCAGGTTAGCCCCTTCCTGGCTGAAGCCCCTGGCTTAAACCAGGACATCATCCACCCCTCATTCCATGCCATTTACGTCATAACCAAAACCAACGAAATCTTTTATACAACATATAACAATTATAATTATGGCAGTAATGAATATACAACAACAAGTTATTTTACAGTCATTATACTACAATTTCTACTTAGTAATTATATTGGTTATTCTCCCCCAAAATCAAATCCCGTTGAGGTACACATCGCACTTCTCCATCTCTCTGCATTACCCACCAGGTACAACCAGGTCCTTGTGCAAAAACAACTCCAGATATGGGTTTGCCTTTGCCCGAAGCAGGGATGACCCAAACTGTCTTTCCCAGTATGCTCTTCAGATGCACTACTGGGACTCTATTTCCTTCTACAGTATGTGGAAACTTTGTTTGGACAGGGCCATCCCGATTGGTAGATCCTCTGGAGTTGACTAACCAGGTGGCTTCGGCTAGGTGTGTGTCCCAATGCTTGAATGTTCCACCCCCCATTGCTTTCAATGTAGCTTTTAAAAGTCCATTATATCGCTCAATTTTCCCAGAAGCTGGTGCATGGTACGGAATATGGTACACCCACTCAATGCCATGCTCTTTGGCCCAGGTGTCTATTAGGGTGTTCCGGAAGTGAGTCCCATTGTCAGATTCAATTCTTTCAGGGGTACCATGTCGCCACAGGATTTGCCTTTCAAGGCCCAGGATTGTATTCCGGGCAGTAGCATGGGGCACAGGGTATGTCTCTAGCCAGCCAGTTGTTGCCTCCACCATTGTAAGTACATAATGCTTTCCCTGGCGGGTTTGTGGGAGAGTGATGTAATCAATCTGCCAGGCCTCCCCATATTTATATTTCATCCACCGCCCTCCATACCAAAGGGGCTTTAACCGCTTGGCTTGTTTAATTACAGCACATGTCTCACATTCATGGATGACTTGTGCAATAGCATCCATGGTCAAATCCACCCCTCGATCGCGTGCCCATCTATATGTCGCATCTCTCCCCTGATGACCTGAAGTATCATGAGCCCATCGAGCTATGAATAGCTCACCCTTACGTTGCCAGTCTAGATCTACCTGAGCTGCTCCAATCCTAGCAGCCTTATCCACCTGATGGTTGTTTTGATGTTCTTCCGTGGCCCGACTCTTAGGTACATGAGCATCAACATGACGTACCTTTACGACAAGCTTCTCTACCCGAGCAGCAATGTCTTGCCATAGATCAGCAGCCCATATGGGTTTGCCTCTCCGCTGCCAGTTGTTCTTCTTCCATTGCTGCAGCCACCCCCACAGGGCATTGGCCACCATCCATGAATCAGTGTAGAGATAGAGCATTGGCCACTTCTCTCTTTCAGCAATGTCCAGGGCTAACTGAATAGCCTTAACCTCAGCGAACTGGCTTGATTCACCTTTTCCTTCAGTAGCTTCTGCTACTCGTCTTGTTGGACTCCATACAGCAGCTTTCCACATGCGATTCTTTCCCACAAGGCGACAGGAACCATCAGTGAAAAGAGCATATTGCTTCTCATTTTCTGGCAGTGTGTTGTAAGGTGGAGCTTCTTCAGCACGTGTTACCTCCTCATCCTCTGGTGACATTCCAAAATCCTTGCCTTCTGGCCAGTCTGTGATTACTTCCACAATTCCGGGGCGATTGGGATTTCCTATTCGAGCTCGCTGTGTAATTAATGCAACCCACTTGCTCCATGTAGCATCAGTGGCATGATGCGTAGAAGGGACCTTCCCTTTGAACATCCAGCCCAGCACTGGCAGTCGGGGTGCCAGGAGGAGCTGGGCTTCAGTTCCAATGACCTCTGAAGCAGCTCGAACTCCTTCATAGGCGGCCAATATTTCTTTTTCTGTTGGAGTGTAATTGGCCTCTGATCCTTTGTAGCCCCGACTCCAAAAACCCAGCGGTCGACCCCGAGTCTCCCCTTGTGCTTTCTGCCAGTGACTCCAAGTAGGGCCATTCTCCCCCGCTGCAGTGTAGAGCACGTTTTTAATATCTGTCCCTGTCCGGACAGGTCCAAGGGCTACTGCGTGGACTATCTCACGTTTAATCTGCTCAAAGGCTTGCTGCTGCTCAGGGCCCCATTGGAAGTCATTCTTCTTTCGAGTCACATGGTAGAGTGGGCTCACAATAAAACTGTAGTTTGGCACATGCATTCGCCAAAAACCTATAACGCCCAAGAAAGCCTGTGTTTCCTTTTTATTGTTTGGTGGAGACATGGCTGCTATTTTATTGATAATGTCCATGGGGATCTGACGACGTCCATCCTGCCATTTTATTCCCAAAAACTGGATCTCTTGTGCAGGACCCTTGACTTTACTTTGTTTTATGGCAAGGCCAGCCTTTAAGAGGATTTGAATTATCTTTTCTCCTTTCTTAAACACTTCTTCTGCTGTGTCGCCCCATACAATGATATCGTCAATGTACTGTAAATGCTCTGGTGCTTCACCCTTTTCCAAAGTGGTCTGGACTAGTCCATGGCAGATGGTGGGACTGTGTTTCCACCCCTGGGGCAGACGATTCCACGTATATTGTGTACCTCTCCAGGTGAAAGCGAATTGTGGCCTGCACTCTGGCGCCAGTGGGATTGAGAAGAAGGCATTGGCAATGTCAATCGTGGCATACCACTTAGCTGCTTTCGATTCCAATTCATATTGGAGTTCCAGCATGTCCGGCACAGCAGCACTCATACCTGGAGTGACTTCATTTAGGCCACGATAATCTACTGTCAGCCTCCACTCTCCATTGGACTTCCGCACTGGCCATATGGGACTATTAAAGGGTGAGCGAGTCCGGCTGATCACTCCTTGACTCTCCAGTTGACGAATCAGGTTGTGGATGGGGATCAGAGAATCTCGGTTGGTTCGGTACTGTCGTCTGTGTACTGTTGTTGTAGCAATTGGCACTTGCTGTTCTTCAACTTTCAACAACCCCACAACAGAAGGATCCTCTGAGAGTCCAGGCAAGTTACACAATTGTTCGATTTCCTCTGTCTCCACAGCAGCTATTCCAAAAGCCCACCGGTACCCTTTTGGGTCTTTGAAATACCCTCTATGGAGATAGTCTATACCTAGAATGCATGGAGCTTCTGGGCCAGTCACAATGGGGTGTCTCTCCCAGTCCTTTCCAGTCAGGCTTACCTCAGCCTCTAATACAGTCAATTGTTGGGATCCCCCTGTGACTCCAGAAATGCAAACAGGTTCTGTGCCTTTATAATTTGACGGCATTAAAGTACACTGGGCACCAGTATCCACTAGAGCCTTGTACTCTTGTGGGTCTGACGTGCCAGGCCATCGAATCCACACCGTCCAGTAAACTCTGTTATCCCTCTCCTCCACCTGGCTGAAGGCAGGGCCCCTCTATTGCTGCTGATCATACTTGCCGTTCATTGAGTGCATGAAGGACTTGGAGGTTCCCTCAAGAGGATCAGACATATCAGGAGTGTAGATAGGCCTTCTGCTTGGTCGAGGGTTCTGTTCGGTGGTAACTGGTGCAGCGTTCCTCCTGGTGAAATCTCGACGTGCGATTGTTTTACCTTGCAGCTCATTCACTCGTGCTCGAAGGGCTGAAGTGGGCTGCATATCCCACTTCCTCATGTCCTCCCCTTGGTCAACCAGGTAAAACCACAGTTTACCTCGTGGTGAGTACCCTCGCTTTTCTCCCTCTCGGGATGATGGACGCCTTCTTCCAAAAGCTGCCACACTGCTCTGCAAGGGTCGGGAGCTGTACACATTGTTGTCAAGGCGCTGGACCAGTTTCTCTACCGCTGCGATGACAGAGAGGGAAATATTGTCTTGGTATTTGCGGAGCCTATAAGACACATCGGCTACAGTTGGTAGATCCGTATCACTCCAGTCTATTGCTGCCAGTGAATTGACGTGCCCTGATGGTACACTTTGTACAACCTTTCGCCACATGCCTGGGGTGCACGGGACTTCATCAGGATCGGCAGGGAGTTGTGAATTGTTCAAATCATAACTAATTATCTCCCGTACAGCTAATTCTCTAAGGTACTGGACAGCTCTTTCCATATTGTCGCACTTGGGCATACGGCATGTAATGTATTCTTTTATGGGGTACCTTTCCTTCACACTTAACAGTAACCGTTTCCAGAGGCTGAGGATTCCTGACCTTTTTCCAATGGCTTTATCAATGCCTCCTTCTCTGGCAAGGGATCCCAACTGCTTGGCCTCCCTGCCATCTAACTCCAAGCTATTAGCCCCATGATCCCAGCACCGAAGCAACCAGGTGACAATGGGCTCACTAGGTTGGCGGCTAAAATCCTTTCTAACCTCACGAAGCTCACTCAGGGACAGGGATCGGGTGACAGCCTCTGGTTCTGCCTCATCTTGATATCCCCCTGATGGCCCCGGTTGATCATCATCATCAGCTGTTGTACGAACTGATTTTTTTGTGTATTTCCTCTTTTGTACCGGGGCGACAGACACTGGTGGGGATTGTTTCTTTTGTTCATCAGTGGTGTCTGCTGTGGGGATTGCAGTAGCTGCAGTGCCAGTTACAGGGGTTGCAGTAGCTGCAGTGCCAATTACGGGGGTTGCCGCAGCTGCAGTGCCAATTACGGGGGTTGCCGCAGCTGCAGTGCCAATTACGGGGGTTGCCGCAGCTGCAGTGCCAATTACAGGGGTTGCCGCAGCTGCAGTGCCAATTACAGGGGTTGCCGCAGCTGCAGTGCCAATTACAGGGGTTGCTGCAGTATCTGACAATCTGTTTTCTTCCCCTCCCCCCTGACATTACGGACAATGCAGACAGCGCTGTCTGATATCAAGCAGTGTTTGAGCCGTACTTAGGTAATGGCCTATGTTCTGCCCCTCGTGGTTGTCCTGCCCCTCGTGGTTATCCTGCCTTTGGGAAACCTCTTGAGCAGTATTCATAAACCTGCTCTTAATATATGATGAAAGCAGGATCAAGTGCAGAAGAACTTCTAGCACTGTGGCCATAGTTTCCATGTCAAGGTGATGGTGAAAGTTTTCAAAAACTCTCATAAGAGCTGTTATGTTTAGCCCAGAAAGGAAAAAACCAGTGTAGTTCTCTCCCTCTGTGCTCTCACCAAAATGGCCACCACCACCAGCCCCTCTCAGCCCAGGGACTAGACAGGACCGCAAAACCTCATACACTTTCCAGATTAAACTCATAGTCACTAATATAACTGCATCATAAAACATTGTCATAAAGCACACTAGAGCAAAGTATGGGAACAGGCAGGGAAGCTGCAGCCCCGAGATGATACAACATCCTGCCAGGACTGCAAACAGCCTGCTGAGGTTTTTTTTCCACAGCCAGGACCACACCTTTGTAAATAATACCCACAGCATCTTAAACAGCATCCTTACAACTTTTACCGTAATTGCAACCGGGTCAGAGTCAGATCTACCGTTATCCCAACCTTTATTGCCCCACGTTCAGGCGCCAAAATATGTTGTGGTTCTGCCGGAGCCGGGGACCACGCGTTCAGATTTCCCCCGGAGCGGGGGGGGGGAAAACCAAAGCACGAGCCCCGCAAGTTGGGATAAGGGTATTTTTACTGGAAATAACAGGGGAAGAACAGATAACAATGAACAATACAACCTTTTGCTGAGATGAGCAGTTCAGATCGCGCACTCCCCGTAACGGACACCGCGCCGCAGCCCGCGCAAACCCCAGCCGCAACACACAGGACCCGAGCTCGCGCCGCGAGTAAACAAAGCCCGGAGCCCCGAGCACACTTCCGCCCGGTCCCTGCTGTTCGCGCGCCAACACTGCAACACCCCCTGCTTCTTATACTCGGCATGATGTAACTGGCATGGAATGATCCTATTGGTCAATTTGAGTTACTTGTCCCGAGCCCAGCAGGTTAGCCCCTTCTTGGCTGAAGCCCCTGGCTGAAACCAGGACATATTCACATACCTGAAAAAACTCTTTTTATTGCCCTTTATGTCCCTTTCCAGTTTCTTTTCCAGGTTGGCTTTAGCCTTCCTAGTCACATCCCTACAGGCCCTGACCACATCTCTATATTCTTCCCAGGTGCTCAGACCCTGTTTCCACAGTTCATAAACCTTTTGCTTCCCTTTGAGTTTATTCATGAGCTCCCTGTTCATCCACACAGGTCTTCTGCCTCTCTTTCCTGATTTCTTACTCAAAGGGATGCACCTGTCCTGCACTTGGAAGAAGTGCTGTTTAAATGTTACCCAGGTCTCACAGACCGCCTTTCCTTCTAACAGCATAGCCCACGGGATAACTCCTAATAGGTTGCGGTGGAGATCAAAGTTAGCTCTTCCAAAATTCAGGGTAGCTATCCTGCTTTTTGGCGTGCTTCTCCCACCCAGGATTTTGAACTCTATCATTGCGTGGTCACTTTGTCCTAAGCTGTCCTCGACATTCACCTCCCTAACAAGCCCATCCTTGTTACTAAGAACAAGGTCAAGCACCCGCCCTCCCCTCGTAGGTTCCTGCAGCATCTGTAGCAGGAAATTGTCTTCTACACATTGCAGAAATTGTCTGGACTGGCTGTATTGCTTGCTCAGCAAATATCTGGATAATTGAAATCCCCCATAAGGACAAGCGCCTGGCATTTCGAGGCTACTTCTAGTTGCTTATAAAAAGCACTATCAGCGCAGTCCTTTTGATCAGGGGGTCTATAGTACACACCCACAACAGTATCACTCATACTACTGTGACCCTTGATTTTTACCCACAAGCACTCGACTGATGGTTCATCTTTCCCCAGGTGGAGCTCAATACATTCCAGCTGCTTTCTGACATAAAGAGCAGCTCCTCCACCTCGCCTCCCTAGCCTGTCTTTTCTGAAAAGCACATAGCCATCCATGACAGCATGCCAGTTATCCAAGCTGTCCCACCACATCTCCGTGATTGCAATGAAATCGTGGCCGTGCAACTGCACAAAGATCTCTAATTCTTCCTGTTTGTTTCCCATGCTACGTGCATTTGTATAAAGGCATTTTAATGGGGCAGCAGTTGCAGGTATCTTCAACAGATCACAGCAAGATTTCCGACAAGGGAAGGGCAATTTAGGATCCACTGAGGAGTCCTCAGGGCAATCCACAGAATTTTCCCTACTGTCACATATAACAACATCCCCAAGTCTGTCACTGTACCACCGGCATTTACCTTCTTCCACCGCCAACTCGCGTTGTGTCTCCCGAAGCACTTGCCTGAACCCAGCAGACTTCCTGATGCCCCCTTCCCCCTTCCCAATACCTCCTTCCCCCTTCCTGATGCCCCCTTCCCCCTTCTCGATACCCCCTTTCCCCTTCCTAACTAGTTTAAAACCCAATCAATAAGCCCTGCCATCTCCTGGACAAGGATTCACTTTCCCCTTTGGGTCAGGTGAGCCCCATCAGCAGTAATCATGCCAGGAGCAGAGTACACCTTCCCTTGGTCAAAAAACCCAAAGTTTTTATGCCAACACCAGGCTTTTAGCCACTCATTCAACTCCTGACCTGTTCCAAACCAATCTTCCCACTAATACAGATCGACGAGAATATTATTTGAGCTCTCCCTCCCTCAACAGAGCACCCTAGTTCACAAAATTCCCTTTTGATAGCACTCAGGCTACACTTCATGATTGTATCCCTGCCTGCTTGAACAATCAATAGTGGATAGTAATCAGAGGGTATTACCAGTCCTGGGAGCCTTCTGGTAATACCTCCTTCTGGTAATATCTGGGCTCCAGGAAGGCAGCATACCTCCCTTCGTGTAGGGTCAGGTCTACATCCCCCTGAGGAGGGAATCCCCTACCACTACTACCCTTCTCACTCACTTAACAAAGGAAATCTCAAGGCGTGCAGATATTCGCTTTACTCTAGGCTTCCGTTTCCTCTGAGGCAGAGGGACTGCATCCATCCCCTCACATACCTCCTCTTCAACTTCCAGGGCCCCAAACCTGTTGCTTAGGGAAACCTTGGGGGCGGGAAAAATAGGCAGGGGAGTGCTATGTCTACAAGATGGGATCATCTTCCAGCCCTCCTCAGAGTTCGGGTCACCCTCATTTACATGACTAGGCCTTGACAGAGGGACCGTCTTCAGTTCTGAGGTGTCTTCCTGGCACGCTTTCCTCTAGGATGCCAGGGAGCTACAGCGCCAGTCAATCTCCTGCTCACATTCCCTGATAGCTTTCACTCTTTCGAGCTTTTCTTTTAGTTTCACTACCATGCATAGCTGTTCATCCACCTGCTCACACCTCACACAGGTGTGGTGTTTGCCTCTCTTCCCTGGCAGCAGCAGACTCAGGCATTCCCTGCAGCCAGAGACTTGAACCTCAACATCCCTAGTCAGGCCCTCCAACGGGGTTGCCCCAGTTGTGTAAGGGGAACCTCTCCACCTGGTGGAGACCATGGTTTGACAGTCTGAACGCAGAGCAGACAGGAATCCGTGGGCTCGACCTGTGTACCCTGTGAGCACTAGCCGGTTCGCCCAATTTACCCTGTGAGCTAGAAGGGCTGGCTTACCCTTCCTGCTTACCGTGCCTGCTTGCCCTGCCTGTGCAAACTGCCATGCAAACTGCCATGCCACGTCCTTCTGATGTGCCACGCCCTGTTTGCCCATCCTGGTCACAGCGCTTCTGGTCGCTAGCACTCCCAGAGGCCCCTCTTGTAGGGAAAGGGATTATTCCTGACACCCTTAGCACTGCGCCCGATGAATAGCGGTTGCGTGCAGTCGCAGCAAGAAGCAATGGCTGTGACCACGTGTGCCACGCGGTCTCTCTTTTTTATGGTGTAATTTTATGTGCCCTTGCTGATCAGTGCCCGGAGGCTGCCGCTTTTAGGAAGAGTCCCTCGATGGAGTCTTCCACCCCAGAGCCCTTCTCCCCAGCAGCTGTTCTAGGGAGGCAGTTCTGCCAGGTCTTCAACTGCTGCTGCCACCCTTAGCGTCACCCCCGATGAGTTGCAGCCGCGTGCAGTCGCAGCGAGAAGCAATGGCTGCAACCGCGTGTGCCGCGCGGTCTCATTTTTTATATTACAATCATTTTGTGAAGTGAGTATTCTGTTTTACAAACAATAAAACAATAAAAAAGTGCCAATATTTGAATTCTTTCCAAGTAAACCTGTGATATGGTTGTGTAGAATCACTACTGCAGAATGCTAGGGCATATTTTCCGATCAGATCTTTGGTAGAAGCAAGATAATAAAAGCGGTGAGGTAAGACAACAAAGCAGAACAAATTTTGCTAGCTTTTCCAGGCATCACTTTTACTGGGTGATCAAGGTTATCCTGAACAGGTTGCTGAAGTTTACTATATGGGGGAATTCACATATATATATCTATATAGACAAAGATATATCTCATAAATTAATTTTAAGTGTAATCTGGAGACCTGAAAGATGTGAATCTGAGAAAAGCAAAACAAAGCAAAACAAAGCAAAACAAAACAAACCCAAAAACTTTTGTGCACAATTCCCTTAATATTTCACCTCTTCTTGACAGATGCATTTACAGTCAAGTCCATGTTTTGTGTGGACAACTTACCCCTAAACCATGCAATTCATACGTATGACTCAGAAAGGGCTGCTATGAGTTTCATATATAGATAAATGCATGCTCCCAGAAACCATTAATTCTTTGGGTGCATAACTATTTTGCTACTTTGTTTCCATTCTGGGGATTAACTGGAGATAGGGGCAATCATTTTCTGTAGCTTAGTAAAAGGTGATGTGTTGAAATCCCATCTTCCTTTCCTATTTCTTTCAAGAGCTGAGAACTTTCAGTTTTATTTTGTGTTGATTTAGGGGTGGCGGGTGGTGTTGGTTTTGGTGGGGTTTCTTTCCAATAGAAGGATTATTTATGAAGGATTACTAATATTTGTCATATTTACTCTTTATATATTAATGCTCAACAGTGCAGAGATAGGTACAAACAGGAAAAACGTTACTAAATAAGAGTGGATAAATAGCTGGTTTCTGTCCTCTTTCCTATAATTAAGGTGGTGTTCTCATATTTTTTTGGCAAGCGATTTCCCAGATTTCTGCTTCTATGCCCAATATGTACTTAGACATTTAAAGAATTCTTTGTTGTCTATGTATGCAATGATACTTGTGAAATTGCAAGGCATTAAAGTCTCCAATGAAATTTAAACTTTTGTTCTGTTAGAAGACAACAGATTCACTGTCATTCCTCAACGTCAAGGGCCATGAAGTCAGCTTCGTGAATTCTTTTCAAACAGTGCAGCAGCAAATGTCAAAAATATGTCTGCAACACTTCGTACTATTTCTCCACTAAAACATCATATTCTTTTCAGAAGTTGACAGCTCATCTTTATTTTAAATTATCTACTTATGCCCATGTGATTAGGGGCTAACAATTCTAATTTAAAAAAAATCTTTTTATAAGCTTTCTTTTTTGACAGTTTTGACATTCAGAAGGATAAATACATGCTGATTTGGTAAATTTCCCTTCTGTGACCCAAACCCTGAAGATGCCTGTAAGACAGTCCCGACTCGCCGTCATAGGCACTCCCCCTCCCTACCTTCCCCACTCCCCCAGGTTTCCCTAAGCAATAGGTTTGGGGCCCTGGTAGTTGAGGAGAAGGTATGTGAGGAGATGAATGGAGCCCCTCTGCCCCAGAGAAAGCGGAAGTCTAGAGTGAAGCGACCATCCACACGCCTCGAGACTGCCTCTGTTAGGCAGGAGAGAAAGGTAGTTGTAGTAGGGGATTCCCTTCTTAGAGGGACAGAAGGCCCTATATGTAGACCTGATCCAACATGCAGGGAGGTGTGTTGCCTCCCTGGAGCCCGGGTCAGGGACATTACCAGGAGGCTACCGGGGCTGGTAAAATCCAATGACTATTACCCATTTCTGATAGTTCAAGTAGGCAGAGACGCAATTGCAAAGTGTAGCCTGCAAGCTGTCAAGAGGGAATTCCAGGACCTGGGGTGCTTTGTTAAAGGCGGGGGGGGAGCCCAAATAGTATTTTCTTCTATCCCCACTTGTGGGAGGAGGGGCTCAGAGCAGGACAGGAGAACCCACGAGTTGAATGCGTGGCTCAAAGGCTGGTGTCAAAACAAGAACTTTGGTTTTTTTGACCAGGGGATGGTGTACTCTTCTCCTGGCATGATGACTGCTGAGAGGGCTCACCTGTCCCATAAAGGAAAGCGGATCCTTGCCCAGGAGATGGCGGGGCTCATTGAGCAAACTTTAAACTAGTTAGGAAGGGGGAAGGGGATATTAAGAAGGCTGCTGGGGCTAGGCAAGTATTTTGGGAGTCACAGCAGGATCTAATGGTGGAAAAAGGTAAATACCAAAAGCACAGTGGTGGACTTGGGGACGTTTTCCCATTTGACAATAGGGAAAATTCTGTGGATTGCTCTGAGTACTCCTCAGTGGAGCCACTGTTGCCAGTCCCCTGTCAGAAATCTCGTTGTGGGCTGTCGAGGATACCTACATCTGCTGCCCCACTAAAAAGTCTTTATACAAATGCACGTAGCATGGGGAACAAACAAGAAGAATTAGAGATCTTTGTGCAGTCACAGGGCCACGATCTCATTGCAATCACTGAGACATGGTGGGACAGCATGGATGACTGGCATGCTACCATGGATGGCTACGTGCTTTTTAAAAGGAAAGATAGGCTAGGGAGACGAGGTGGAGGAGTTGCTCTTTATGTTAGAGAGCACCTAGAATGTATTGAGCTCCACCTGGGTTGGGATGAACCGTCTGTCGAGAGCTTGTGGGTAAAAATTAAAAGAGAGGCCATTTTGGGTGACATAGTCATGGGCGTGTACTACAGGCCCCCTGATCAAGAGGAGCGGGTGGAAAATGCATTTTATAAGCAATTGGAAGTAGCTTCAAGATCACAGGCGCTGGTCCTTATGGAGGACTTCAACTACCCAGATATTTGCTGGGCAAGCAATACGGCCAGTCATATGCAGTCCAGACAATTTCTGCGGTATATGGAAGACAACTTCCTGATACAGATAGTGCAGGAACCTACGAGGGGAGGGCGGGTGCTTGACCTTGGTTTTACTAACAAGGACGGGCTCATTAGTGAAGTGAAGGTCGGGGGCAGCTTAGGACAAAGTGACCACGAAATGGTCGAGTTCAAGATCCTGAGTGGAAGAGGCAAGCCAAAAAGTAGGATAGCTACCCTGAATTTTGGAAGAGCTAACTTTGATCTCCTCCGAAATCAAATAGGGGCTATCCCATGGGCTGCTCTGTTTGAAGGAATGGGAGCCTGCGAGAGCTGGCTAACATTCAAACAGCACTTCTTCCAAGCACAGAATAGGTGCATCCCTTTGAGTAAGCAATAAGGAAAGGAAGGCAGAAGACCTGCGTGGATAAGCAGGGAGCTTATAAGTAAACTCAAAGGGAAGCAGAAGACCTATAAACTGTGGAAACAGGGTCTGAGATCATGGGATGAATATAAGGATGTCGCCAGGGCCTGTAAGGATCCAACTAGGAGGGCTAAGGCCTGCTTAGAAATTAAGCTGGTAAGGGACATAAAGGACAATAAAAAGAGTTTTTTCAGGTATGTGAAAAGTAAAAGGATAACCAGGGATAATGTAGGTCCCTTGTTGAATGATGCAGGTGTCTTGGTAATGGGAGATGATGAGAAGGTGGAGATACTTAATGCCTTCTTTGCCTCAGTCTTTACTCCGAAGGCTTCTCAGGACTCACAGATCCCAGATGAAAGTAGGAGTGTTTGGGGAACGAATGGCTCCCCTCTAGTTGAGGTAAGGGTGGTCCAGGAGCGACTCAAAGGAATGGATGCACACAAATCCATGGGCCCTGAGGGGATACACCCACGTGTGCTGAGAGAGCTGGCGGAGGTGATTGTGGAGCCGCTCTCTATCATCTTTGATAGATCCTGGACTACAGGAGAAGTGCCTGAGGATTGGAGGATAGCCAATGTCACTCCAGTCTTTAAAAAAGTTAAGAAGGAGGATCTCAGTAACTATAGGCCAGTCAGCCTCACTTCTGTCCCTGGAAAGGTGATGGAACAGCTTGTTTTGGATGCCATCTCCAAACAACTGGAAGAGAAGAAGGTCATGAGGAGTAGTCAGCATGGATTCACCAAGGGGAGATCGTGCTCGACCAATCTCATAGCCTTCTATGATGTCATTACCAAGTGGGTGGATGGAGGGAGAGCAGTGGATGTCATCTACCTTGACTTCAGCAAAGCTTTCGATACTGTCTCCCACAACATCCTGATAGAGAAGCTGAGGAAACAAGTGACAGATGAGTGGACAGTGAGGTGGATTGAGAACTGGCTGTCAGACCGGGCTCAGAGGGTCGTGATCAGTGGAGTAGAATCTGAATGGAGGCCTGTGACTAGCGGTGTTCCCCAGGGCTCGGTGTTGGGTCCGGTCCTGTTTAATATCTTCATTGACGACCTTGATGAGGGAATAGCATCCACCCTCAGCAAGTACGCCGATGATACAAAGCTGGGAGGGGTGGCTGACACGCAGGAACACTGCGCTGCCATCCAGCGAGACCTGGACAGGCTGGAGAGCTGGGCAGTTAGAAACCTAATGAAATTCAACAAAAGCAAGTGTAAAGTCATGCACCTGGGGAGGAATAACCAACTGTATCAGTACAGGCTGAGGGATGGCCTGTTGGAAAAGAGCTCTGTGGAGAAGGACCTGGGGGTCCTGGTTGATGACAGGTTGGCCATGAGCCTGCAGTGTGCCCTGGTGGCCAAGAGAGCCAATGGGATCCTGGGATGCATCAGGAAAAGTGTGTCCAGCAGGTTGAAGGAAGTGATCCTTCCCCTCTACTCTGCGTTGGTCAGGCCCCACCTGGAGTACTGTGTCCATTTCTGGGCTCCCTGGTATAAAAAAGACGGGGATCTCCTTGAGAGAGTCCAGAGAAGGGCGACAAAGTTGATTAGGGGCCTGGAACATCTCCCCTATGAGGAAAGGCTGAGTGAGCTGGGTCTGTTCAGCCTGGAAAAAAGAAGACTTAGGGGGGACCTAACTAGTGTTTATAAATATCTTAGACATGGGTGGCAGGGGGAATTGGCCAGCCCCTTTTCAGTGGTCTGTGGGGATAGGACAAGGGGCAATGGCTTTAAGGTGGAGCACAGGAAGTTCCGCACCAACATGCGGAAGAACTTTTTCACAGTGAGGGTGACGGAGCAGTGGAATAGGCTGCCCAGGGAGGTGGTGGAGTCTCCTTCTCTGGAGATATTCAAGACCCATCTGCCTATCTGTGCAGTATGAGCTGAGGAGCTGCTTTGGCAGGGGGGTTGGACCCAATGATCTCTTGTGGTCCCTTCCAACCCCTACAATTCTGTGATTCTGTGATTCTGTGATTCTGTTTAGTAAAGGAAATAAAAATTGTTCTTAGGCAACTGAGGCAGGCTCACAACATAAGTATATGTATATTCTAACAGTGGACTATTCTTACCTTCCAGTTCCAACATAAGAAAAATAGCTAGTATGGAAAACTATCTTCAGCATCTGACAGGAAAGTACATCTTGTTCATCCCTCAAGGCTCTGGGAAAGAGCTTTTAAAAACTTGTCTCAGTTTTGCGTAGCTGGGTGTTGGAAGAGACCGGGATTTGCAGAAACTGGCTGACTGGAAGGAACATCTGGAATTCTCTGCAGGCCCCAAAGACTAAACATCAGCCAATTCAAGGCCAAAGTTGCCTCTGGCGTAGGCTGAGCCAATCAGTGATGGCCACAGCACCGCTGTGAATCACATTTAGGAGAAAAAACACAAACAGCTGCATTTTGCCACTGGAGAAGGGAGTGAGAAGATATGTCGACCTGTGCAGACACCAAGGCTGGGGAGGGCGGGGAGGAGGTGCCCCAGGTGCTGGAGAGAAAGATGCCCCTGCCGCCCATGGAGAAACCCACGGTGGAACAGGTGTCCCCCTGCAGCGCATGGACAAGGCCAAGACCCCACCTGTAGCCTGTGGAGAGGCTCCACACTGGATAGAGCAGTTGGAGACATAGAGAAGATGCTGTGACCCGCATTGGAGCAAGCCCCGCCAGAATTTACAGCCCATAGAGAGAGACAGAGACACAGAGAATGAGCAAGAGAGAGATTTGCACCGGAACAGGTTTGCTCTGGGTAGGCTTGTGACCCCGTGGAGGACTGGGACTGAGAGACATTGTGATTTATTACAGACCGTCATAGTACAGACCCACGATGAGGCAGCTGGTGAAGAGCTAAAGCCCTGTGGGAAAGAACTCACGTTGGAGAAGTTAGTGGAGGACTGTCTCCCGTGGATGGGACCCCCCGGTGCAGCAGGGGGAGGGTGTGGAATGAATGCCCTCCCACCCAGCTGAGAAGCAAACCAACTTCCAAGGAACTGACAGACGCCCCCATTTTCCCCCTCCCTGCCCCCAACCCCATGCCACAACTGAGGGAAAGAAGAGAACCAAATCATGACTAGAGTGAAGTCTGCTAAGAAGGGAGGGGAGGGCTGGGGGGGAGGTAGAGGTGTTTTAGGATCTGGAAAAGGAAAACAGCTCATGAGGAAGTGACCAAGAACTCCTTTTTCCCAGTCCCTGCCCACCATTTGCCACGATGTAGGGGAAGAAGGGAGCAAAATCATGACTAAAGGGAAGTCTGCTAAGAATGGAGGGGTGGGGGGAAAGTGCTACTGAGAACCCCATTTTCCCCGTCCCTGCCCCCACCCCATGCCACAATGGGGGGGAAGACGGGAACAAAATCCTGTCTAAAGTCTGCTTAAGAAGGGAGGGGTGGGGGAAGGTGTTTTAAAATCTGGTCACATTGTTTTAAGGTCTGGTTGCGATTCTCATTATCCAACTCTGGTGTCACTGTGTGTGTGGTGTAGTGTTTTCTTTCCTTCAGTCTGTGTTGAGTCTGTTTTGCTCATGTCGTTGATGACAGGATGATCTCTCCCTGTCCTTACATTGACTCCTAAGCCTCTCAATATATATTTCCTCCCCTGTCCAACTACAAAGGGGAGTGATAGACCAACTTTGGTGGGCGTCTGGCCTCCAGCCAGGGCTAAACCACCACAAAACCCTAAGGTTTTGCTATCAAAGGAAAGGCAAAGATCTAGGTAGAGAGTGCAGAGTGATAGCTACTTCTGTAAAGCAAAATCAGATCTTATAACTATAAAAATAGCTCTAAAAGAAATCATAAAATCGTAGAATCACAGAATGGTCTGGATTGGAAGGGACCCCAAGGATCATAGAGTTCCAATTCCCCTGCCACAGACAGGACCATCAACTTCCAGGCATGATCTAGGCAACATTATCCAGGGCCCCATCCAACCTGGCCTTGAACACTTCCAGGGACAGGGCATTCACCAGCTCTCTGGGTAGCCCATTCCAGCATCTTATCACACTCTCTCCTAAAATAATTTAATATATATACTGTATATATATATATTTATACTATACAATAATTGCTTATCTTTCTCGCTTGCTTATCTCCCATGTGCTTAATCCTTCTCCAGAAACAAATCTTAATATTGTGTATTCCTACTGCCACTATATGGGCTTGAAGGGTGTAGGAAACATCATGTCGTAGTAAATGAAGTATACCCTATTTTGAGTTGGGCAATTTAGGGTTCCTTTGCTTCTCAGATGAGCCAAATAGGTAAGTTTGTTCACTTTTTGATTATCAGTGCACCCAGTTGGGCTGATGCTATTTGCAGAAATGAGTATAAGCATAATACAAATAATTCTCCCAAAGCATGTAGTAGGCAATGGAACAGAGCATTCTATGCATTACAGCTCATTTCTTTGCCATTAATTCAGAACATAACTGTCACAAATTCTTAATTATTTTAGTAATTAGAAAACGAAATCAACAATGCTTAAAAAAAATGATAGCTACCTGCAATTGTTCCTCTAGGATGCTTAATGTAGCATGTGTATATGCCTTAATCTCTGGATGAAGAAGAAAAATAAGGCAAATGGATAAACAAATACTGGTTTATGTGCTATGTATTTGGCTTCCCTGACTTTTCTTTTACTAACTGTATATGATGGGAGTTCTTGTCTTGAGGAGAGGTCCCTCAAAGGACCAGGCAGCCACCTGCTTCTGATATGCAACTATGAATACAGTCTTTGGCTGAAAATGTAAATTTGTTGCATATCTTCAAAATTTCTCTTTTCTTTATAAGGGCTTAATGTCATTCATCAAACAAGAAAAAAGGTAATAATCAATGCAATAAAAAATAAGGCTCCCTTTAGACTCAAGGAAGTATTTAACATCCATAAGTGTATCAGAATCTGGCCTTTTGTCAAAAAAGCTGGACTATTTTCATTTAAAGGTGATTGGAATGTAAAAGCTGAACAGTGTCAGATGTTGTCATACTTTTCCCACTGTTTAATAATTTCTATCCTGAGTCTTCACTAGAGATGTGGAGGTATATATTAAGCTCCCCACTCAAACTAACAGGGCACATATTTGAAGGCTCATAGTAGCTAAGAGAATATGCCACATCTTTTGTGTGCTGGATGAGTGATATAAGACACAATAAGAACTTTCCATTTCTCATTGTATCCATTAGGACATTTCTTAACATATCCAGGGCACTATATACAAATATTTGGATTCAATTAGTTGATTCTCATTGGCTCAAATTAAAGGGGTTTGCTGGGGTCAGAGTCCCATGCTGGGCCTTACTAGAGAGAAGCCAGCAGTTATTTCTCTCCATATGTTTCTTCCCCTTTCCCAGATTCTATATGGTAGAAAAGAGATGAATGAAATTCAGTGTGCTACCTTAAATAGATATATCTATGTTTTCACATTATTCAGGCTGAAACTAATACAAAAGTAAACTAATCTGAATGATCTTGAAAGCAAATAAAATGTGAATATGCCTTCCCTTTTCATGTAGCATTGTTTCTGTGCATAACTTTTTTTTCGGTGGACTCACAAAGCCCATGCTCTTCAAACTATCAGTAGACATCTGGAACAGGATAATGGTGAGGGATTAGAAAACAAACCTAGGGATCTTCTCTTTCCAAAACCCTATGAAATCAAAAAAGAAAAATGTTTTCATACTTTTCTCTATTTCACACGAAGCAAAGGGCATGAGGAGCGGCTGAGGGAGCTGGGGATGTTTAGCCTGGAGAAGAGGCAGCTGAGGGGAGACCTTATCACTGCCTACAACTACCTGAAAAGAGGTTGTAGAGAGGTGGGCAATGATCTCTTCAGCCAAGTAATAGGAGAATAGGACAAGGGGAAATGGCACAAAACTGCGCCAGGGCAGGTTCAGAGTAGATGTTAGAAAAAAGTTTTTAATGAAAGAGTTGTCAGGGCCTGGAACAGGCTGCCCAGGGAGGGGTTGAGTCACCATCCCAGGATGTGTTTAAGGACAGGGTAGATGAGGTACTTAGGGATATGGTTTAGCACAGGACAGGAACAGTTGGACTTGATCTTAAAGGTCTTTTCCAACCTTGTGGTTCTGTGATTCACTGACCATGTATAGAAATGTGAAAATTGTACCTGCTAAAAAAGTCTTCCCCAGAGAAAACAGCCCTTAGATACTTTAATGAAGAAAATTTCTATATAACCATCTTGTTTTCTGCTAGGATAGAGCTAATGTCCTTTCTAGCAACCAGTGGAATGCTGTGCTTTGGAGTCAGGATGAGAACAGTGCTGATAACACAGAGATGTTGGGGGGACCTCATTGCAGTCTTCCAGTACCTGAAGGGAGCTTATAAGCAGGAGGGGATTCAACTCTTTAAAAGGATAGACAATGGCAGGACAAGGGGGAATGGATTAAAACTAAAGGAAGGAAGGTTTAGATTAGATATTAGGGGGGAAGTTTTTTACAGAAAGAGTGATGAGGTGCTGGAACAGGTTGCCCAGAGAAGTAGTGGATGCCCCATCCCTGGGAGTGTTCAAGGCCAGGTTGGATGGGGCCCTGGGCAACCTTCTGTAGATCCAGCCCTGAGGTTGGTGGCCCTGCCTGTGGCAGGAAAGTTGGAGCTCTATGATCCTTGGGGTCCTTTCCAACCCATGCCATTCTATGATTCTATGATTCTATGTTTATTACCAAGCAGTCAGGGATTTTCAGCTGTTCATACTGCCCTGCTAACAAGACGGTGGAAGGCGCCCCGAGTGATGGGAGGGAACACAATTAGGACAAGTGACCCAAACTGGCAAAAGAGAGTATTCCATACCAATTACGTCATGCTCAGCATAAAGAGGGGCTGGTGAGGGGAGGAGGGCACAGCTCCAGGATGCACAGTTTTTGGGGATGATCCAACTCTGGCTCAGCTCAGAGCTGTATGGCCCGAGTTGTGAGGTTTGATGAGAAACTGCATTGTGTATCACCAGTTTCATATATTTTCACTATAAAAGTCTTATTATTTCTCTCTCTGCTGTTCTCATAAACTGTCCTTAACTCAGCCAACATGGTTTGTCTTTGAGTTTTTTCTCCCTCTGCCCCTGAGTGAACATCTTCATGGTGCTCAGAACCTGCCTGGGTCTGGGTCATGTAGAACCATGACAATAACAAAAATAAGCAAAAGCATGTAAGATATGTCCCATTTGAAATAGTTCTGGCATATAAGAACTCCACTTTATTCTCAGATGTTACAGGGCAACTTCTTACGCATCTTTGGACTTAAAGACTTTTATATGGCAAATGTTACGTAATAGTTATTTTGGGAGGTGCATATCGCTATCAATTATTTTGTACGTGCAGATATGCACCCAGGAATAAGAAAGACCATACGAATCACAATCAATTGACAACTAAAATGTTCAATATCATCATTTAACAAACAATAATGATATGTGCTGCCTAAGCTGGTGGTAAACTTTAGTGTGCATGCCTCCACTGATGGTGACAATCATGTCCCTCAATGGTAGTGTGCTTCTGCTCTGGCACAAATCAAAAGGAAAACACTGCCAAGAATTTTAAGAACATTCTGGCAATTAATTAAATGTTTTAGCAATAGATGGGTGGAATGTTACTTTAATTCATTTTCTGAGATTTCAAAAAAATCTCAGCATTGTAGAGTGAAAAATACGACCTAGCTGTTGTCTGGTATTTTAATGTTTTAGCTATCCTACCCACTAGCAATGCCGAAAATAATAATGCCTTAAATAATAATTAAATAATACATGCTTTATTAAAAGCATGCTATAACATCCTTATCTAAAAACCCCCAGTTTATTATGACATCCCCATCCTTAAGTAGAACAGTCAATTTCTTTCCTTCCTTCCTTTCTTCCTTTCTCCTTCCTTTCTTCCTTTCTCCTTCCTTCCTTCCTTCCTTCCTTCCTTCCTTCCTTCCTTCCTTCCTTCCTTCCTTCCTTCCTTCCTTCCTTCCTTCCTTCCTTCCTTCCTTCCTTCCTTCCTTCCTGCCTGCCTGCCTGCCTGCCTGCCTGCCTGCCTGCCTTCCTTCCTGCCTTCCTTCCTGCCTTCCTTCCTTCCTGCCTTCCTTCCTTCCTTCCTTCCTTCCTTCCTTCCTTCCTTTCTCCCTTCCTTCCTCTCTCTCTTTCTCTCTTCTTCTCTTCCTCTCTTTATCTCTTCCTCTCTTTATCTCTCTCTCTCTCTTTCTCTCTCCCTTTCTCTCTTTCTATCTCTCTTTCTCTCTCTCTTTCTCTCTCTCTATCTCTCTTTCTTCAGTCCAGTTAGACTGTATTGGATGTAGGTACAATGGTGTTAGCATTGAGAAGCTTCGCAGGAGGCCTCTGTGAGGAGTGACCTGGGCCCATCCATGTCAAACACAGTCAGTTCCTGTTGGTTCCAGCTGGTCTCAAGACAGACCTACCACACAGCACAGATGGGACCACCAGTCATACTGGTGGTACATCTGCAAAAATACATTTAAGAAAGTGTATAAAAGCTGTACAACAGCTGTGAGATAATTAGGAGAAACAGCCATGTAGACACCAAAGTTGATGAATAAGGAGGGAAAATAAGGGCAGAGTTGGTACAATAGGTAGCAAACTCATCATGACCATTCATATTGGTTGAAGAGTTACGCAGTTGTCAAGGTTAAGAAATGTTTTAAATAAAGATTTGAATGATGATAATGTTTAAGTTTTATGGTGGGGATTCTCCAATGTGCTTTGGATATCCTTGGAGAGTGACCCTCACTTCTACAACAAGGAGAGAACAGTCCTGGTCTTGTTCTAAAAGTTTGCACAGTTCAGCAAATATGCAATAATCTGTACCTTTATGTATACATAGCCCTTATTTCAATGACATGCAATTAACATCAATAATGTCTATGTGGGAATAATTCTCAACTAACAAGATTCAATGTCAGTTGTTGCCTTTCGCAACAGTGCGGCGGCCTGTTTCAGGAACGGCACATCGACCAAACCCTGCTTGCTATTGGCTATTAGGGGAGGGGACTTATCTACCCGCATATCACGTGATCTTCCGACCGCCAGGCCCTAGCTAGCAACATTTCCCCCCTCCCTATGCATTACCAAATTACAATAATCAAAAACTCTATTAAACTTGAGTAAGAAACATAGGGCACAGTGAACTGGTAACAATGGGGTGTAATCTGAGGTAACTTAGGGATAACATTAAACTTGGGTGCACAGTGAACCGGTACTGGGGGTAACATTGAATGGGTATACGGGGTCCCGCAGGATCACACAAAGGCATTGCAGCCCCCCACCGACCCTCTTGGAGGTTATTTTGCCGTCACCTGGATTCTGCCAGTGCGGGACTCACAGGCTTGGATGGGATGCTTGCCACCGCGGTGTACAGGTTACAGGGGTGTCCGATGATCCAGTCCTGTAGAGAGAAACTCACAATTTCTGTTACTAAAGCTGGAAAGAAAGTTGCTACACCACGTGGCTAATAACTTTATCACAGACAAAGAAGGGATAGGATTTTATGATACTAACAGTTACTTGTTTTGTTGGTTTCAACTGTAACTAACAAAACCTAAGTCCTTATTTAACTAGCTGAAAGCTGTCCCATAAATGAAATGCCATACTATAAAATGTGGCAATCTAAAAAAGTTATCTGCACACCTGCTGTGTTTTGGCCATTTCATTATGGCCGGTTTATGACATGATCACTTACTTCCAAATACCTTCTCACAACTCCTTCCTGGTTTAAGGCAGTCTGTCCACCTGCCTTCAAGGCTGCCATGTTTTGAAAATGTGATTAACAAATACTTCTAATTTTTCTATTTAATGGGAATTTCAAGGATACTGTTAGGGCCTGTGTCTTTGCGAGGAGAGCCAGTTTGCCGGCAGGCCTGCTGTCTTCCTTGACAATATTTCCTTTTTAGTATCTGTATCACAAAAGCTGCTTTTAGAGGTCTCGGCTAGGGCCCTTTCCAGAAAGCTCAACAAGCATGGCAGTAAATGTACCAAACTGTGAAATCCAAATTTGACCATTGACAATATCCATCCTGAAATTTCCCACTCCTGAAACCCATTGCCCAAATTCGGCCCCTGCTTTTTTTTTTTTTTGTTGTTTCCTTTGCCAATCAGAAGTGCCAGAGGTGCAGATAACTTCAGCCTCACGTTTCTGTGTTGGCACCGATTGCAGCCTGTGACCTTAGGCTGTGCAGAAATCCCTATTTTTCTCATTTGTATTTACCACAAACACACACATATTTCAAAGACTATTCAAAATGTCCTGCAGCAAAACTTGTAGTCCACCGTGGCTGCACATGGAACCCTTGACTTCCATTACTGTGATCAGGATCCTGTCCTGGTTCATGCAAGCTTGATTTCTTCTGGATCCATGGCATCTATAGTGACACAGGCAGATCTCCTTTCCCAAGTTAGTACCTGTACTTTCATATTTTCCAACTTTTCAAGAACAAGTTGAAGTTGCTGGTCTTGGTTAGCATTTTCAACTGCGTCACGGGGTGCCCTAGGCTCAGTCAAAGTTAGAAGCAAATAGATATTGAAGGCAGTCAGTTTTACGTTTGTTTTCACATTTTTCCTTCCAAAAGCATCATGTGGGGGACCCTGATTTCGGGAGGCATCAGGACAATATTGCCCAGTTACTTGGGCCTTGCACAGTTGTCCTCCCATTCTTGTTAAAAAACAATCATCCCTCCCCCATCAAAAATGAACCTACAAGTTTGTTTTATAACAATCACTTGTATAGCCTTAGGGTTTATTATTTTCCTCCAACCCGTGAGAGGAGTTTTTCCCCCTTGCAGTCCCTCTATACTGCGGCTTTCAAATCTGTCTACCCCATCTCCTCCTCCTCTGAATTTGGATCGGTTTCGAGCCACTCGTCCCCACTGGTGTCTGATCCGCAGTTGGAACTTGACGGACTGATTCTCTGATACCTTTTTGTTGGACTCCGGCCCTGCCCACTTCCCTTGCGGGCAGGCCATCTGCTCTGACCCCAGCTATTGTCTGCTCCGGAGTCAGAACTCGACTGACTGGTTACTTCCGGGCCCCGGTAAGTTTTTGTTCAACTCTGGCCCCGCCCACTTCCCTTGCGGGCGGGCTGTCTGCTCTGATTGGCTCTCCACCCCTCACTCGCGCTCCCCTCCCATTCCCGTTTGTGTGCGCTTGTTAGTTCTATGGCTTTCTCCCTGTTCCCGCCAAAGGCATCCTCGCTCCGCCCTTCCCCTTGCCACTCCACGCCATCTTGGGGCCATGTTCCATACCATGTGTCCTCAAACTCTAATTTCTCCGTGGCATCCCTGGCCTCCTTGGCCGACCCATCCGGCCAGCAGCGGTGGTCCATGCCATATATTTTCTCGGCATCCCTGGCCTCCTCGGCCGAACCTTCCAGCCTACAGCGGTGGTCCGTGCCAGACATCTCCGGGGCACCCCTGGCCTCCTCGGCCAACCCGCCCCACCACTTATATAACTTTGGTATGACCTTCACAAGGGCTTCCATCCTCCTTGTTGGTCCGGGAGCATCCTCCCCGCCGGGCTGGTCCAGCCGCTCCAGCTGCCGTTCATCCGAATCCAGCCAAAATCCCGTTCCTTGGTTTTACTCCCAGGTTTTCGGCACCATTATGTTGCCTTTCACAATGCGCGGTGGCCTGTTTCAGGAACGGCACATCAACCAAACCCAGGCCACGTGGACCACCTGCTCACAGACATCAATATGATGGATGGCAAGTGGCGTTTATTAACAAGTAACACGACCTTATATAACTGAGGTTCAGAACGCCACTTCCACCTGCTTGCTATTGGCTATTAGGGGAGGGGCCTTATCCCCCCGCATATCACATGATCTTCTGACTGCCGGGCCCTAGCTAGTAACAGTCAGTCTTCATTTATCAGCAGGTTTACTCCATGTTTAAATGGGACACAAAGGTAACTTTGCATTACTAGTACCCTGTTGTTTCACAGAAAAAATCTTGAATTCCATACATTTCCTTTTGGCATAAACTTATATCCCCACTAGCACATTCTTATTATATTAGTAATAGGCAGCAGCTGCCATTTCAGTGTGATAAGCTGGTGTCCACAGGGAAATAAGAGGGGAAAACAAAGTAACACACCAAGAAGGTATCTTCAGCAATGTCTGCACCATTGGAAGTAAGAAGAGGATAAAACATGCTATTTTATAATAGGAAAACTTATAAATGAGGTACACAGACAGATGAACAGAGGTATCCTGGGGGGAGGATGAAAAAACCCCAACCATCTACAAAAGCAGAAAATGGCCTCCAACACTCTGACCCACTGATTCCATAACCTCATCAAACTTACAAGTAGGGGAACCTTATCTGCAGAGGCATAAAACTGGACAGCTTGTTATATTTATGCTGCACCTTCACAATTATGACACTAACTATGCATCTCTGCTACTGACCTGATTACTGTTTAAATACGTGATGTGGAAGCACCATGAACAGGAAAGAACGTGTGCGGAAACCATATGGATAATTTGTGGCATGGTACTAAAAAGACCAGGCTGTACTAGTGCAGTTGGTGATTAAAATACCTGTAACTAATCAGGGTCTGGCATCTGGTCTATTGAAATGTACAGACTTCCTGATGGGAACCTTGGTTCTTTCATTTGGTAGGACATGATAGACAGCAAGAAAGGCTGGTGAGAAATACTCCAGAGCATAACTGCATGAAGATATATCAAATTACAGATAGGTAGGTTATTTCTTGAAACTAAAACTAAACCTGAAAACTAAAAAACCCAAACAAAACAAAAAAAAACCCTACAAAAATATTCCAATTACAAAACCAACAAAATGGTTGAAAAAATAAAAAAGAATGTTTTAAAATATATGTAATGAGAAATATTTATGAAATCTGGAATAATGGAGCTCGCCTTAAAATATGAAAAATTGCACCTCAAATTTTGCCTCAAAGGCACCCGGCAGGATATAATGTTCTTAGAGACCAATGACTCTCACAGTCAGGAGTTCCTGTGAGACTTCTCATGGAAATCTTGATTCCGTTTTCTTAATGCAATCACAAATGGACAACATGGTGGCCTTCAGGCACCAATTACAGTCTTGCAGTCTTACAAATGTCAGCTACAGAAATGATTGCAAGTTACTGACTAAATGAGGATAACTAATGTTCAGAAACCTGGAATCTGCAAGCAACAGGGATGTCCAGCAGGAAGTGGGAGTTGCAGCACTAACTCAAGTACTTTGTATATAGAAAATTTTAAAATTTTAGGACCTCTTTATATAGAAAAAAAATAAAAATTTGAACCTCTTTATCTTCTAGTGGATTACAATTCATTTTAAGCGGTGCTGTTTTATGAACTCTAGAGTCTAATCTGAGAAATTTGAGTTAAGAAGAAATCTTTTCTCTAAACCACTTGGAATATTTTCAGTACAGGAGGAACAACAATACTTTAATCAGAGAGTAGTGTTATGGTGCTGTTTATGTGGACATGCATAATCCACAGGAAAGTGAGCACTGGAGGAAGTGGCTAGGTTAAAGAATTACACTTGGTGCTTAGGTAATGGAGGAAATGATGATGGAATTTAGTTTTATTTTCCCCTACAGCAAGAAACTTTCGGTTTTGCTTGTGTGAAAGCAGAGTCGGACTGGAGGCTTGTGACTAGCAGTGTTCCCCAGGACTCGGTGTTGGGTCCAGTCCTGATTAATATCTTCATTGACGACCCTGATGAGGGAATAGCATCCACCCTCAGCAAGTACACCGATGATACAAAGCTGGGAGAAGTGGCTGAAACGCAGGAACACTGCGCTGCCATCCAGCATGACCTGGACAGGCTGGAGAGCTGGGCAGGGAGAAACCTAATGAAGTTCAACAAAAGCAAGTGTAGAGTCTTGTATCTGGGAAGGAAGAATTGCATCAGTACAGGCTGGGGGATTACCTGCAGGAGAAGAGCTCTGTGGAGAAGGACATGGGGGTCCTGGTTGAAAACAGGTTGGCTATGAGCCAGCAGTGTGCCCTGGTAGCTAAGAGAGCCAATGGGATCCTGGGGTGCATCAGGAGGAGTGTGGCCAGCAGGTTGAAGGAGGTGTTCCTCCCCCTCTACTCTGCCCTGGTCAGGCCCTACCTGGAGTATTGTGTCCAGTTCTGGGCTCCCCGGTATAAAAAATACAGGGATCTCCTGGAGAGAGTCCAGAGAAGAGATTCAAAGATGATTAAGGGCCTGGAACATCTATCCTGTGAGGAAAGGCTGAGTGAGCTGGGGCTGTTCAGCCTGGAGAAAAGAAGACTAAGGGGGGACCTTACTAATATGTATAAATATCTCAAGCATTGGATGCAGGGGGAAATGGCCTGCCCCTTTTCAGTGGTCTGTGGAGACAGGACAAGGGGCAATGGCTGCAAATTGGAGCACAGGAAGTTCCGCAACAGCATGCGGAAGAACTTTTTCACAGTGAGGGTGGCAGAAATCTGGGGCAGGCTGCCCAGGGAAGTGGTGGAGTCTCCTTCTTTGGAGATATTCAAGACCCATCTGGACGCCTATCTGTGCAGGAAGCTAGGAAGCCTGCTTTGGCAGGGGGGTTGGACCCAATAATCTCTTGAGGTACCTTCCAACCCCTACAATTCTGTGATTCTATGATTCGTATATTGGCACTTTAGAGGGGCAGCAGATTCAGGTGTCCTCAACAGATCACAGGGAGATTTCCGATGGTGGATGGGAAATGTTGGCTTCATGCTGCGTGCATTTGTGTAAAGGCACTTCAGCTGGGCTTTCTGACTCACTACCCTTTTTGAGGACCAGTCCCTCAAACCTCTGGGAGGAATCTGAAGTTTTCTCCCACTGCCTCCTAGAGGGACGTTAGAAGGCTCCAGAAGGGCGGTCAGCAATACTACCTCCTCTGAGAAGTCCCCAGAAGTTCCTATGGGACACTTTAGAGGTATTTCCCTACAGTCTTGTAGAATTTCAGCATCCCCAAGCCCTTCTCTATCTCATTGAATTTCACCTTCTTCATCCTTTGAATCTAGTATAAAGCTAGAGGCTACTTGCTCTACCCTAGGAAGCCTCACTATATCCCCTCCCCCCTTCCTAACTAGTTTAAAGCCCTGTCAATGAGGCCTGCCAGCTCTTGAGCAAGGATTCTTTTCCGTCTTGGAGATAGGTGTCACCTATCCGCTGCTATCAGGCCAGCCACTGAGTAAACTTCCCCATGACTGAAAAACCCTAAGTTTCTAAGGTGGCACCAGCCCCTCAGCCACCTATTCAACACCTCTACTTTCTTAGTCCACTTCATGTTCTTCGCTGCCCAAATGGAATAGAAGAAAACACTACTTGCATTCCCCCTCCCTCAATCAGCCTCCCTAAACCACTGAAGTCTCTTTTGATACTTCTCAGACTTCTTTGAGAGATTTCATCACTGGCTGCCTGAACAATGAGTAATGGGTAGTCATCAGAGGGGTGAACCAGATCTGGGAGTTTTCTAGTTATGTCCTTTATCCATGCCCCAGGGATGCAGCACACTTTCCTACGAGTAGGGTCTGGTCTTCATATGGGGCCCTCTGTTCCTTTGAGAAGGGAATCCCCAACCAAAATCACCTTTCTGTCTTTTCTGGTGGAGGCAGTCTTGAGGTATGGAGTTGCCTTCCTCACTCTTGGCCTCCTATTAGGGGGATTATCCCTCACATTCCAATTTGTCTCCTCTTAACTCCCAGCACCTCAAACCTATTGCTTAGGGAGACCTGAGGAACCAAGGTAGACAGGGAGGAGGTTTTCCTACGGTGCCAAGCTGGGACTATCTTCCAACCCTCTCCATCTTTCTGGTCACCCACTTCTCCCCGTTCTGCCTGATAGGGCTGGGGATCCATAATTTTTTGGGGAAAATTTCCCTGGTGACTTTCCTTCTGGCATACCAGAGAGTTGCTCCACCAATTAATCTCCCTCTCACACTCCCTAATGCTTCTCAGTCTCTCCACCTCTGTATGACACTACATTAATAAACATAATGTACTATATGACAGTACATTAATAAACATATAGATGATAGTACATTAATAAATAAATTTTTGAGCTAACTTTGTGTCTTATAAAGGTGAAAAAGACCTCTAGTAAGATGTTTTATTTTTCAGTTTCTGACAGATACAGATGTTGATACTACTGGCCAAACTAGCACAATATTAGTAGTAAAAATAATAGGTTGTTTGTTTGGGTTTTTTTAAAGTTATATATACATATAAATTAACCTAAAGATTTTCTATTGGTACATTAGGCTTTTCTAATACTATTGATATCAGTATCTCTCAGATACGCCTCTGCAGTCAGCGGTGAATTCTTGAAGCATCTGTCTGTTCCTAGGTATCAGGCTATTTGAAATAATGTATTGATTTTTCATTTCTATGATTGGCATGTTCTGGAATGGTAGTTTGAATATTAAAACAATTCGCCCCTGCAGAATTTGAGCCTAAGGAGAAAATGTGCTCCATGGTACATCACAAGAATTTTCATTTACATATGTTAAAAATGTAATATAACAATTCCCATTAGAAGCCACAAATACCTTTTCTGAATCATTTTGCCTGAGATTCTTATGGCTTAATTATCTGTCACTCAGAAAGCATACACACTGCAAACCAAAAATAAGAATGTACAAGCATATGGACTAGAGAAAGTAAATTGCATTCACTCTCTTAAAGGATTTGGACTGTCATAAGATGTTCTGGATTAATGACATAAGGACATTATTGCTTAATAGTCACAATTCATAGGTACAGAACACGAAATATATATGTAATTGTGTGGATGGATGGATGGATGGATGGATGGATGATACATAGATAGGTAGATAGAAAGATAGATTGATAGATAGATAGACACACACGCACACACACACATGCACACTCACTCATATACTTTATGATATACTTCATGTAGTCAATGCCTGGGAAGTGCTTCCGGCTCTTATAATAAGAGAAAAATATTTTTGTTTGCAGAACTGTAATAATTCACGAGAATAAGTTATATTTGTTGTTAAAATCCTTTAGCAACTTTAACCAAGTAGAAACATCAAATTGTGGTAATGACAGTGGGAATTGATCTCTTGAAGTCATCTGTGCCAAACTCCTGTACAGTGAAAGGCCAATGACATCATATTGTTCCGGGGCTGGAACATTTCCAGGGAGATTTCACCACCTACCTGGGACCTGGTTTATTGTTGTGTTACCCTAATAGAGAAGATAATTGAACTCAAATTCTTGCGAACTGTATCTGTTATGATTTGCTCTTCTGTTATTTCTCCAAGAAGAGCCTCCATCCACTCTACATTTTCCTATTAGACAGCTTTATAAAGCCATCTCTTTCACCTTTTCTACAGAACAAATAAGCTTCCACTTGTACATCTAATGAGTTGGTCTGATGTGTCAGTCCCTTGTATTGCAGAAGGCAAAACTGGATATGACCAAATGACATTTTTTGAGTAAAGGGATCATTTATATTTATAGTTACTTCCATTCGCATAACCCTATGTTTATAATAGGAAATTGTATTTTAACGTGTATACAAATCAGTATTTTAAAGCATGTTTCTATGACATATATTTGAATAAATTATCCCAACTTTCCATCATGCTGGCTATTAAAACATATCATACTGCCCAAAAAGGGAAATTTTAATAATTTAAACTTAAAATTCTGTGCACTTTTTTCATACTTGGGTAGCTAAATCTCTCATGTAAAGGTAAACTAAAATGGTTGCAAAAGCTCTAACTTCAGTGCTTCCTTCTTAGTTCATATAAGTATATTTAAGGCTAAAAGAAAGCCCGGTAAAAAAAAGTAATGATGGAAACTCAACATCATTTTTTCTTCTATGACAAGAAGGACCTAAGTGTAAGCACTCAGATCCTGTATACTACTGGAACATTACAAGACTTCACAATTTACACCTTGAAGTATAAAATGTAGTATGTCAAAACAAAGCATTTAGAGGTCATTTACTGTGCTACCTCTGAAGTCTGAAAATCAGTGTAAGGAGCTGTATACTTGTAGTGTTGATCTCTCTCTGAAAAGTGATGCACCCTGAACTATCTCTACTTTGTCAACTTAGATAATCAGATCTTAAAATCTTAACAGGAGCAAAAATACCTTAATAACAGTAGTCTATCTCAGCCTTTTCTGGTCTATCTTTTATGCTAGTTTCTGCCAGTGAAATTAAATTCTGAAAGAACACTAGCTATTTCATGATTACTTTTCACATAATGAGCCTATTTTAAATGTTTGTGAATGACTAGAACTAATTTATAGCTGATTAGCACTCATTCCTGCAGCTAAGGACAAATCTTAAAGCCCTTTTCTTCCTATGGGGAAAGTTATTAGAAAATGGAGTTTGTGGTGAAGACCAAAGGAAAATTAAAGCTGTAAGATGCAGCCTGAAAAAATATAATCTGCTGTGTTGTAATTGCTTTTTTTGTTATCCTTGATGAACGCAACAATTCTTTTAATTCAAAAGACCCAGGTGGGAGAGCTGAGTAAAAATTACAATATTTTTCTGTAAAATATAATAATTTGAAATGTAAAAACCAGAACATTTTTTATGGAAAAAATATACTGTCAATAAAAGACAGGCTCATCAAAAAGAAAACGCCTTGTAACAGCACACAGGTGGTACGAGGTAATAGTAATACACAGACAATAAAAGTTGTAAGAGGTTACCAGCCTGACCAAACAATCTGATGCTGTGAAGGTAATTTTCTCAGTACTCACTACAGGATAAAAGGGAGAAACTAGTGTTTTTATCTTGGGCCTGTGAAAAACTACTTGTGTGCCCTTTACAAACTTAAAGCTATTTAAAGACCTTCCGTCGTATTCTTCACTCTGCAAACGAATGTTTAAAAACATATAATTAGACAGTAATTCAGCATTAACAACAGTTTCTTACATTCTTTTGCTTGTTGTATTTTTTACACAGCTCCATGGTTACATTTTAATGAATTCTTTTGTAGATTAAGAAATTTCCCTAGATGTCTCAGTATGACATTGTGGGTTTTCATGGCAAGGTTCTGGTGAGGGAGGGCGGAGGTCTGCAGGGGTGGCTTCTGCAAGAAGCAGCTGGAAGCTTCCTCCAGAATAAGCACCAGCTGAGCTCAAGGCTGGATTTACTGCTGACAGAGGCCAAGCCCATCAGCAACGGTCATAGCACCTTTGTGAATCAAACTTCAGAGAAAAATAAAAGCCCATTATGGAGCTAGTGTCCTGCTGCAGCCCATGGAAAATGTTGGGGAGCAGAGATCCAACCAACCACTTATGGAGTGGCCCCATGCTGGGGTGGGTGGATACATACAGAAGATGCTGTGACCCACGCTGGAGCAAGCCTCTGCCAGCACTTGCAGCCTGTGAAGAGAGACAGAGAGACCAATGCTGGAGCAGGCTTCCTGGGTGGCTTTGTAATTCCATGAGGGTTTAGGCTGGAGCAGTCTTAGACTGAGAGACATTCTATGATTTATGACTGCACCTCATAGAAGTGACCCACGTTGGGGCAGCTGGTGAAGAGCTGAAGCCCCATGGAGAGGACTCACTTTGAAGACATTCTGGGATGTCTGTCTCCTGTGGGTGGGACCCCACAGTGCAGCAGGAGAAGGATGTGAGGAATTACCCACTGTCCCCCCCCGGTCCCAGCTAAGAAGCAAAACAACTCGCAAGGAACTGACTGAAACCCCCATTTCCCCAGTCACTGCCCCTCCCCGTGCCACAATGCAGCAGGAAGAAGGGAGCAAAATCTTGACTTAAGTCTGCTAAAAAGAGAGGGATGGGTAAAGTGTTTTAAGATCTGATCACACTTCTCATTACTGTCCTGCTTTCAGCTCAGCAGTGAGCCATGTTTTGGCCAATGAGAATATTCCATACAAATTACATCATGTTCTGTATTAAAAAAAATAAAATAAAAAAGCGCCAAAACCACTGCTTGAGGCAGGTCCGGCAGGCGCAGCTCTGGGGTGCAGGCGCGGTTCCCTCGGCGGCACGCGGTTTTTCTCGGCGGCAGCCAGGCCCCGAGTCGGCTCAGTGGGTCGGGCACGGCCTAGTCACGGGTTGCAGTGAGAGGTTGCATTGTGTCACCAGTTTCGTGTACCCTGTGTTCTAAAGTAGTGTTAGCACTGTTGGTCGTTGTTCTTTGTATCTTTTTCTGCTGTTTTAGTAAACTATCCTTATCCCAACCTGCGGGGTTTTTGGTTTTTCTGTCCTTTACCCCGCAGCTTCTCTGTTCACCCTCACTCTCTCTTAAAGAGACAGGTAACTTTGTGGAATCCAGCTCTCAGCTAAGGTTAAATCACCATACATTAACCAATTCTGGTGTCACTGTGTCTGTGGTATAGTGTAATAAATGAGATCGTTTTCTTTCCTGTATTCTATGTTGAGTCTGGTTTGCCTGTGACACTGATCACAGAATGATCTCTCCCTGTCCTTATCTCGACTTCTAAGCTTCTCAATATATATTTTCTCCCCTGACCAGTTGAAGAGGGGAGTGATAGAGTTACTTTGGTGGGTGTTTGACCTCCATCCAGGGTCAAACTGCCACAGTTCTGATTCACAGAGGCATCATGACCGTTGCTGATTGGCTCAGCTTTGGTCAACAATGAGTCTGGCCTTGAGTTGGCTGGTGTTTACTCCGTCAGGCTTACAGAAAGCTTCTACATGCATCTTGCAGAAGCCAACCCTGCATCTCCCTCTACTTCACCAGAAGACTGCCACACAAAACTATAACACCCATTTACTGCTACCCTCTGGGCCTGACCTGTCAGCAAATTGTCCACCCAACACATTATCTTTTTGTCTAGTTGTATGCTGGATAACATTACTGTCCAGCAAGATTCATGGTATCAAAAACCTTACTGAAATCCGAAACAATGACATCAACTGGTTTCCCTTGTTCAGCCAGCTGGATGACATTGCTGTAAAAGGAAATCAGATGGGCTAGAAAGGACCTTCCTCTTCTGAACCCGTATTGGCTGTGGCCAATGACTGCGTTGTCCTCTTGCTGTTTTTCAATAACTCCCAGCAGAATTTTCTCCACAATTTTGCCAGGAACTGAGGTGAGACTGGCAGGTCTGTTACAACCAGTTGTTTCCCAGCTACCATTCAACAGGGACCTCTCCAGATTCCAAAGACCTTTGAGAAATCACCAAGGGAGGTCTCACAATGACATCAGCCAGCTCTCTGAGTACCCTGGGATGAATCCATCCAGGCCTATGGATTTATATGGATCTAGGTGGAGCAGCAAATCCCCCAGAAGTTTAGGGTTCACTAAGAGTTTATCATTGCCACAGTTACGGTCCTCCAACGTGGAGCATGTGGAGTCCAAGAACCCATCAACTGTGTTGAAAACAGAGGCAAGGAAGGTATTAAACATCACTGCTTTGTCTACATCTCTGTTAGTAAGGAGTAATGGACCAGTATTCTCTCTGGTTCTCCTCTTGTTAGTGTATTTGAAAAAACCCTTTTTATTGTCTGCCCCAGTATTGGCCAGCTTCATCTCTAACTGAGCTTTGGCCACCCAAATTTTCTCCCTACAAAGGTCAACAGCATCCCTATCACATTGCCTGAGCATGCTTCCATTGACCATACACTTTCTTTTTCCAACTAAGCTCTAGAAGGTTCCTGCCCCGTCTGCTTGACTTCCAACATTTTGGAGACGCCACCAGCACTGGGGGACCCTGATGCCTTCAAAAGCAGTTTCCCAGGGGACCTCACCTCCTAGTTCCCTGAGCAGCCAAAAATCTGCTCTCCCCATATCTAGTGTAGAAGTTTTGAGGCAGTTTTCCTCCTCTTGCTAAAGATTTTAAATTCCACTACTTCAATGGTCACTGTAGCCACTTACCATGACTTACCCCACAAGACCTTCTCTGTTCACAAGCACCAGACCTAGGATGGGGCTTTTCTTCATTGGCTCACATAATATATGAACAAGGAAGTTATCATCCAGTTGCTTTCAGAATTTCCTGGGCCTGTTTATATCATTTGTGGTGTTCCCAGTTAATGTCTAGCACGTTGAAGCTCCCTACAAAGATAAGAGCAGTCAATCTAGAGGTGTCCCTTAGTTTCTTGAACAATAATTCATTTATGTCATGGTTCTGGCCAGCTAGTCTATAGTAAACTCCCACCATGACATCCCCTTTATTAGTTTGTCCCTTAATCCTTACCCAGAGACTCTCAATCAGGTCATTGCCAACTGACACCTCTGTACAGTCCAGCCCCTCCATTACATACAGTGCCACCTCCCCTCCTGCCCCACCCACCTCTCCTGCCCCGCCTGTCTCTTCTGAAGAGGCTTTAACTATTCATTGCCACACACCAGTCACATACCTCTTCCCACAGTGTTTTGCTTAAGCCAGTGATGCCATACCTCTGGGATTGAGGCAGGACTTCTAGCTCATTCCTCATACTACATGCATTGGTGTAGAAGCACTTCAGATGTGCTTCAGTGTAGCACTCACCTCTTGGAGCAGCCTTAAGGAACTCAGTAACAACCAACACCTATGATTGCAGCATGCAATCCCATATTTTATCACCAGCCGTGTGTACACATTTCAGCCAGACTTTTGGTCCCACCCTTGGCTCTGAGGTCCTGCAACCTCCAATCTCCAGCCACCCTTGGCTCTGAGGTGGTCAGACTCAGACACTCATGTGTCAGGTAGTGACATCATGGAAAGCTATCCAGCCTTTCTGGAGAGGTTTGGAACCAAGAAATGAAAGAATTGCATGGCTTTGAGGACCAGGGGAATAGAAAATTGCCTGCAAGGACCAAAGTGTAAAGTAATTCCATCAAATAGCCACATGACTTTTATGGGGGCTTCTCACAAAGTTTCTCCAACAGGGACAGACACTGGTTATGAAAGCACTGTTGGAGGTGAGGTGTATTTGAAGAGAAGGAGGTTGTCTAATGCTTTGATTCATGAAAACACATGTTCCTCAAGCCTGGAATAAGACATTTGTGGAACAAGACATATCTGAGCATATGTCAGCAGCTCCCCGACTGCAACTAGATGCGTTCAGATTGGGGATTTCTCGTGTCGTGCATTCAGATTCCTCAGCCTCCATCAGCTGGAGGTGTACCATGCACCAGGTGACCACGTGCAGTGCAGTGGCTGTTTATTTCATTCTCCATGCAAAAACACTACTTCTGCTTATGAAGTACTGTTAAGTCTGTTTTTCCCCTCAGTTCGATCCAGGTAGAAGATAAACCCCAAACTCAGGATCAGCCTTTGTGAGCTGAATATGACAGAACTCATTAAAAGTAAGGTTTAGTTGATGGAAAACAGCCATGCAGCCATGCATTGCAGGACAGGCAAAAGTGAAGGCACTGTACACTTGTAATGTCTAAATAAATATTAAAATATACAGTACTTGTGGGGGAGAAGGGCAAGTGGAGCATGCAGTCAGAGGTATATAAAATTTGAACCGTAGTCTAAAGCTCTGACCATCTACCCCAAGTCATACACTGAGCCTGACATCAGTGGTCTGGAATATCTCTTTGGCCAGTTTGGGTCAGGTGTGTTTTCAGGCTGATGAAATTTTCATGCTACATCGGCATTTCTGAATACCTTCTAATACAGAACCTGGATCCTGCTCCCCTGGACACTGGTTTTCTTTATGCGTTATCAAATAAGGTGCATTTTCAGAGCATTGGTTATCCATCCTGCTCTGAATCCATCACCTTCACCTGTCTGAACATTGCCTATATGACCACAGGACAGTATGAACATTGCTTTCTGCCTGTGTGGAGACTACCAGCCATAGCAGGGCTGCCTGTGCAGCACAGCAAGGTGCAGAGGATCGGGGTGTGTGGGATCCTGCTGTTGGAAGTGCCCAGGGGGCACCATGTGCCTGAGTGGTGCTTGGGGAGGTGGCAGGAACCTGGAATGGCTGAGGGCACATTTGGGCTGTGGGAGGTGGGGCAATACAGCTGCTTTTCTTTTTCCATACTGCATTTCTGTAAGCTAAGAAGGGCTGGGATGTGGGAGCTGACTTTACACCTTCAGCATGCCTGGGATGCCCTAGAAGCAGCGTCAGGCCAGAGCCCAGACAGCCGGCAACAGGTGGGGTGATGTACTGCAGGTGAGGGCTTCTCGGTGGCAAGAGGAGAATGTGGAGTGTCCTGTTGGAGTGAGAAGCATGCTCATAGGCAGCACCACAGTCACCTCTGTTCATTTACGGAGGGGCATATTTCCCATGAGAAGTTGTCTGGTGGCAATGACCCTTACTCATCAAATCCTCTGAGCCTGACAGGAAATGCATCCTCTGTAGCTGCAGCAGTATTTCCTGCAGGAGGGACATAGTCCCAAGGCTCCAGGGGTCCATGGCTGTAATCCCCATCAGGCTGGTCCCACCACTTTGGGGTGTGAGAGGCATCAGGATAAGGGGGAGAAAGCAGCAACCAGAGACTGTGTCTGTACATGTATAAACATACATATAAAAGAAGCTATAATCAATGCAATGATAAACCTGCTCCGGTGTAAAAGCTATTTTCTTCATGACAAGCATTTCTGTTTTTTTTAGTCAACAGGAGTTGTTTGGTTTCAAAAAAGTGCTTCTTGATTTTTTTGTATTACTTTTTCTCTCTTTTGCAATTACCTAAGACCTGAGTGTCTAATTTCATCCTTCCTTCTTAGCTTTTGGGGTTTTTTTTCCTACCATCTTTATTATAGCCTGGTAGTCAACTGAATCAGTAATTGAAAAAAATTTGAGCTGTATCTTAATTAAGTAATCATGTGCCTGAGATCTAGATGTGAATATGTTGGTCTAGAAACAGTAAGAATAAAGCTGAAATTCTCTTACAAAAGAAAAGCCAGTATGTCAAACTTGAAAGCAAGTTCAAATTCATTTAATTGAACATTATCCATGATTAACCTTAATGTATAATTTGGATATACTGGGAAAGAACAGATTTAGGTTTTCAGGATTAAGGGAACTAGTTCAACATTTCCTGTCTAGAACACAATAATTAGGGTTTAATTTTAACTCTGTTAAAATACCTTGGCTTAAGACACACTACAATGCGTAAAGGGGAATAGACCTTTTGTTGCAGCTTTGTGTGGCAAGGTTCTGGTGGAGGAAGTGGGGGTGCAGGGTGTGGCTTCTTCAAGAAGCAGCAAGAAGCTTCCCCTAGACCTGGTAGAGTAAGTACAGCTGGGCTCAAGTATGAACCTGCCGCTGACCAAGGCCAAGCCCATCAGTGACAGTCATAGCACCTCTGTGATACCACATTTAAAAGAAAAAAAACCCAGAGGCAGCCGCATCTTACCACCACAATAGGGAGTAAGAAGATATAAGAAGCTTTGAAGACAACAAGGTCAGTGAAGACTGAGGTAGAGGAACAACTCCAGGCTCCAGAGAGAAAGATTCCTCTACAGCCTGTGGATAAGAACATGGTGGAGCAGGTTGCCCCCCTGCAACCCTTTGAAAATGATGGGGAGCAGAGATCCCACCCACAGCCTGTGTAGAGGCCCCATGCTGGTGTGGTTGAAGACATATGAAAGATGCTGTGACCCTCATTTGAGCAAGCTTCTAGTAGGATCTGCAGCCAGCGGAAAAAGCAGTCCACACAGAAACAATTTTTATGGTGACACTTGTGACTCTGTGGGGGTCCAGGCTGGAACAGTCTGGGCCTCAGAGGCTGTACCTCATAGAAGTGACCCATGCTGGGGCAGTTAGTGAAGACCTGAAGTCTAGTGGAAAGCACTCATTTTGGAGAAGTTCATGGAGAACTGTCTCCCACGGGAGGAACCCCATGCTGGATCAGGGGAAGAGTGTGAGGCTGCCTTGGCACACAGCTGGCTCACTCTTATCTTGTTGTCTAAGATCCCCAAATCCCTCTCAGCATGGCTGGCCCCAACATCTGATCCCCCAGTCTTTATGTGCAGCCAGGGTTGCCCATTCTCAGGTGCAGAATCCAGAACAAGCTCTTGTTAAACTTCATGCTGTTGGTGATTGCCCCATTCTTTAACTTGTCCACATCTCTCTGCAAGGCTTCTCAACCCTCAATGGAGTCAACAGATTCTCCTAATTGGTTGTCAGAAACTTACTTAAGACAGCTTCTAGTTCTGTGTATAGGTCATTTATGAAAACTTCAGAATGGAACCCTGGAGAACCTCATTAGTGACTGGCCGCCAGCCATATGCAGCCACATTGTTGTAGTATTGAGTGGCTGGGTTCTGGTTGAGGAGGGGGGCAGTGCAGGCATGGCATCTACAAGAAGCAACTAGAAGCTTTCTGTAGGCCTGACAGAGTAAACACCAACCAACTCAACGCCAGCCTTGTTGTTGACCAAAGCCAAACTCATCAGCAAGAGTCATAGTGCCTCTGTGAATCATACCTAAGAGGAAAAAAATATGCTAGCAGCAGCTTTTTTTTGATAGAACAACTTTGGTGGGTATCTGGCCTCCAGCCAGGGTCAAACCATCAGAGATGTATATCAAAAGGAGTTTTTCAGAAGGAACACAAAAAGGAACACTTGCCCCACATTCTCCAGGTTCTGCTCTGAGTAAGACTGAGTCTTCTTCCAAGCAATATTTCTGTATTAGAACAACAGTTAAAGTTAAGGCTCAGTAAAAGGAGTATTTGCTTATCAGTGTTGTTTCTTAGAAATATGACATCAATTTTTATGCAAATTAAGCACTATGAAACAGCCCTTTAAAACATAAGTTACAATTGTTAGCACTTCTGTAACATTCGCTCTACTATTTGTAGATTTCCTAACACTATCAATTTCACTTTATTCCTCTTGCTCTTAATGTTGCTGCTTCTCCCATCATATATGCCTTTTGGGGTTTTTTTAAATATTTGCATACATGCTCTTCATACAGTGACTGCCAAATAAACTCGTAACATGGCAGAAGGTTTAGAGGAGATGAGCAAAGATGATGTGCCCATGATACTCAGGCAGTAATGCAGGTTGTTACTGACCACAGATGTTGCAAAGCTGACTTTATCTCAACACAAAGGGGACTGGAGGGTGAGCTATGTTTGAGATCAACAGCAATCAACAACTGAGTTGATCAGCTGGTTTCTCTCTGAGCTCATTAAAAGAGACTCCTGAGCTAGTCGGACCAACATGAATATATGTCTTGACCCAATGTAGAATAAGAATATAAGAATACCAAAAGAATTTCAAAGAGAGTGATGGGCTTGAGCTAGCATCAACCCACGTTTTCCTTCCTGGCAACTGGGGACAACCTCTATCATGACAAAGAAAATATTACAATGACTGGTAATGGGAATGACAATGGAATTGTGACTGAATTGTGCATTGCAATAGCTATATTTTGTCAAGTGTAACTTACATTTGTATTGTGTTTTTAGTATAGCTTGTAAAAGTACACTAAACCAGAAAATCCATGTAACATCTTCATGTTATCTTCATATAAGTAAATTTGATATTAAACATTTCACCTCTGATCCAAGTAGTTCTCTCTAAGTTTGAATATGCTAAAAATCAGGTTTCTCTTGTGTGTCTTCTATGCAGTCAATATAGATTTTGACTACTGTATTCCCACTGCCCCAAAAACCCCTTTACAACACTCCCCAGCCAACTTTTCAGGAACTGAAAGTCTCAGACATTCAAGGATGCAAATATTTTGTCCTCCTTACCCATTCCAAAGCCTGGGAAAGATCTGCCTAAAGTGGGACAAATATAAATTAAAATTTTAACTTCTGTTGTCACTGCTGATGCAGAGCTTACAGAGATTTAGCAATAAGAATGAGCATTAGGCAAGGTGAGCAGCTGCAGCACTGCTACTTGTACTAAAAGAACAACATTGGCAATTCATTTTTTGGTGTTATCCCCTTAGAGTACGAAGAAGGCTGGGTGGAATGAAAGGAAGGTTAGACTATGGGATCACCCATTAAGCTATTGCCTTTTCAGCACTTACACAGGAACATGGAGTTATTGGCTAAGGAACTTGTGTTCTTTCTTTGACTCATATCACTGAGTTAAAGCAATGCGTTCTTAATAGTTTCATAGAAATTTTAAGTAAAGCTCAAAGAAAATAATATTTTGTGATGTTACAATAGAAGTTGAAATACAAAACTAAAATCCTAATTTTGTTCTTCATTTGTATAAACTGTGTTTTAAATTACATTCAGTTTGTTTTTCTAAAAGATTATCTCTGTTGTGAAAATCATCTCGCATAAGCATGTGTACTTCATCCTTTAGGCATACACAGGTACATATAAATTCTCCAAGGACAAGTATTCGGAGAAGCAGATTTAAGCAAGTGCATATTTTCCTCTTGGAAAATATAATTTTCTTCCTAAATTTCCAGAGCCTTTCTTATATTCTAAATTGCTTGATCAACTCATTACCAAAGATCCAAATGTATCTCTATAAACTGTCTTGATCTCTAGTTTTATGACAGAATTTTCATTTGGTTTCCAATCTTCCCCTTCTGTCTTCCATCTTTATAATAAATTGGACAGAACAAAAGTATTTGCTGGATCTACATATGTGTAAGTGATGTTGTATAAATCTGTACATGCAAGAACAAATAAAAAGACCCAAACTGGCTGTTGAATAATATTTTGCCTATGTCTGCAGTGTTCTACAAAGCAGTAGCTGGAATGCTAAAGTCAAAGGCAGTAGAGAGTCTTCCTGACACCTGACAGTGTCAAATCTCAAATTAATATCCATATGTTGATTTTTTTTAACCAATATTTTATGTAAGCTCATTATTTTATTTTTAAAAGAACATGTAGTTTTTTAGTGGTTACAAAGTAAGTTTAAATTTTCAGTTTCATCTAGATATTCATGCAGGATTTTTTACCACATTGAGATTAAAAAAAAGAAAAAAAATACTTTTACTTCTGTATTCAAATTTTAGCTGTACATGCACAACACATTGTAGCATGACATTTATCCAGCCACCTAAAATCACCATGGTAACTCCACTCATGAACTACTTTTTGATGTAGAAGCCAAGACTATTTAGTAAAATGAAGCAAAACCCAAGCTTTTTTTGAGCAAATGAACATAGATAAACACTGAACGCAGCTGGGTTATACTGAATTAACACTGAGTTATGAAGAAGCAAAACAAGACAAAAGAAACAAAGAAACCTTAAATTTCACATGTTTAATATCCTGAATAAGGGCGAAATTCAGAATGCTGATTTTCAGGTATGGAAGATCATGTAACACGGTCTCTATGATAACTGAAACCCCAGTTTAGAAGTGATTTGCAAAGCTAATTCTTATGTTCAGTACTATTTTTTTCAGGATATCTATGAATGTCATTGTAAAGACTAGTAGCCTGCATTCCTTATTCAGCTATAGATTGAATTGAACAAGATTAGCAATCATCCCAGTCTTTTTATGTAACTGTGCATGTGGTCTTTGTGCCATGTATCACAAGTTATGACTTTTTTTTGATAGTTCTCTACACTAACTATATTTTCTGTATACAGTCCAGGCAAAGCATTTGGTGATAAGATCCAGGCTATTTCGAGTGCAGGAACACATTTAACAGGTATTTTCAGAAATGCCTAACTTCTGCGCAAATCAGCATAACTCTCACATGTGGTGACTTTGTTTAAGTCGTTTCTTCCTTATTTCTCTGTACCTTAATTCCATCATCTACAAAAACAATACATCAGTTACTTTTCTTTGCCTTTCATCTCTTACTTTTTGGCTAGTAAGCCCTTTGTGTCATGACTTATTCTTTACTATGTATATTCAGTCTGGATGCCGTAATAAATGAAGTAACTTAAAGACTACAAAGGTATGGAAAAATTCTTCTTATAGAAGATGAAGCCCTTGAAGACACGTAAAATGTCCCTCGTAAAATACAGCCTTCTGTCTTCCCTCTTTCATCCCATTGAAGAGGAAGAGTGAGAGCTCTTTCCGCACTGAATCAGTTTAGGTTCCATTAGCTTACATTTTTCAGCTGTGGTAGGCAAATCCTAGCATACATTTTATTACCTTTCTAAAATACATTTTGGATCGTTACCAGATCCATTACTAAATCATTCCTTTCCCTAGTTACTAGAATAGAAAAATAGTAAGGGAACATGGTAAATTTACCTCAGTGCCCCAAGAAGCTCCTTTTGCAGATGGTAAAGATTTTTTGGAGCATAAAGGCTTTTAATATGTGGTCACACAGTCGTGTAAAGCTTTGTTTTGCTCTGTGCCAGAGAACTGATCACACTATTCAAGAGTGATTGATTTTTATAAATGTTGCAATAAAGGATTCTCTGATTTCAGAGAGAATTCAAAAGCTGATTAATAACTGGATAAATTAGATTTGTAGGAGTGGTGTGTGTGAGATGGTTATTTTGGGTTGTCTTTTGTTTGGTTGTTTTTTTATTTTTCAGTCCTAATTTTTTATGAGACCTCATTTTCATTTCCTGAAATTCCTTTGATCTCTACTGCAAGCACATACCTCATTAAAAGGGACTTCACTGTAACAGCTCAAAGCAATCCTAAAGCAAAAGATTTCAACTGCTAGTAAAAAAATCCCCATTTATCTGTCTTGAAATACCCATTTCTCGTGTCTTAAAATTGGCCCTTATTTCTAAAAGATGGATAAATTCTCAGGATTTTAATTATAAGAATGTTATGTTTTGCCTAATTAAGTTGCCAGGTAATACGTAGTTCTGGGTTAACAACTGAACAAGTGATTGTATATTGCGATGTAGCACTTCAAAACTCCTAGTGATGTTTATTAAATCTTTCTGGGTTTTGTCTAAAATAAAGGAGTGTGCAATTATTAATTTTTATTGTGTGACCAGGGCATGTTGGAATGTTTTTTCTAATGCAATCCTATTCTCAGGTCCATTCTCTTTATGAAGAATATAATACAGAATAAATTTTTTTTAAAAAGAACATTATGTTTAAAGGAAAAAACATCTTAAACTAATGGTTTCAATTGAAACAAAGGATAGTGGAGGAGGTTTTTTCATTCTCCTCGGAAAATACAGACTACAAGTTTCAGTTTGCCCTCAAAGGGTGATGCCTTTGAATTTTCACCACTCATGATCCATCATAGCAATATTTCAACAAACATCAGATCAGATGGCAGTGTCTAAATGAAAGAATGATCTAGTGCTCAGGGCATGAGTCTAGAAATAAAAATGGACAAAAGTGTGTTTTTCCTTCCATGGGCCACTAATTTTCTTTCTCAGTTGTCATCAGTAGCATAATACTGTGTACGTAGTACACGTCATAACTTGGAGGACAAAATCATAAAGGTTTACAATACTAAAATGTATCAATGCTCATTATACCATAACTTAATTTTCAGTAGTATAGTTCAGAATCCATACTACATTTTGCATGATGTAGAGGAATGGAAGGAATGTATCTTCTATAACAATAGAAAATACAGCCTTTGTCAGTACTAAATTTAACAATAATCGAGCCTTCATTAACTTAAAAGTCTCATAAAAAGACCTGCAGGAATTCATTTAATATTTACAGTGGTACTGATACCATGAAAACCATACGACTAGATTTATCAGGAAATTTAGAATCAAATACTAATTTATAAAACAAGCAGACAATGAAAGAAGATTTTCAGAACACAGTAATATTAATAACTTCTCTATATTTATATTTTTACACTGTATCAGAAAGAGATATATCTTCCTTTTACCTCTGGAAAAGCCACTTAACAGTAGTTCAGTGTATTGCTTGTACTTTAAGACAAGAAATCTACCTACTCTAGAAGAGAGAATTTCTCACCAACAAACTATAGTGTCTCTTCAACATCATGGAAATTGCCAGAAGTCTGATAAATGTTTATGATCAACATGTGTGCAATATAAGGTATGATTCATCATTGTACAGTAACTGTTTTGAACTTTACCAGAAGTGTGATAAAGGTTTCCTGGCAGCTTGTTGGCAGTAGTATTTATTTAGTGTTGACATTTATTCTATTCAACAATTTTAAAGCCTGCTGTATAGCACTCTGTATAGTGCCCATGTTACATACCAATGGGAACAGTAGAAATGCAAGATAGAACTTGGACTGAAGCTGTATAACATTCAATACTTTCTGCAGCTTACAATTTCCTATCTGTTTGATGTACGTAGTTTTCTTATAGAGTGGAGAATGCAATTGCTGCAACATAAGCTTGCAAAAGGTTCATTCAGCAGTTGAATTAATTCCTTATTTCTCCTAATATGTTCATATAAGGGATAGAATTTACTTGCTGAGCACAGGGATTTAGTTGCACACCCTTCTTTAATGTAAATGAGAGTAGTAAAACAAAATCTTGTTGGCACTTTCTTTACTGTTTATGTAGTAGTTGATGATAGATTTTGAACTTGGATAAAGCACATTTCATAGCCCTGACCTTCCTATATATCTGCCCAGAAGTTCAAACCTCGTAGACTCACCAAGTAGCTACAAAGAGCCAAGCTAAAGTGGTACATCTTTAGAACAACTTTTCAATTTAGGTTGACAGAAAGTTTTAGGTATTTATAGGGGCCATTGTCCCAGTTTCAGCCTGTGTGAATAGCATATCACTGTTCACCTGGTAACCAATTAAGAGCTGTAGTTTGGACCCAGATCTTCCCTTCCAACAGACGACACTTCCAAATATTTGACTAAACAATGTTTTAACTCCATCAATCTCTTTTTTTTCCAGCCTTCACAGGATAACAAGACATATTCCTTGACCAAGGTAAAAAAACTATTTAAGAACAAATGCCTGATAAAATCAAATTAGATTAATATCTAGCTTTGAATTTAATAGAATTTAATGGGTAAGAGCACTGTCCTCACCTAAAATATCAGTAATGCTGCAAATGTTTTAGAAATGGAAGATCACTAGTTAGATTTTCGTAATGGTGGGAAGATAATGAGACTTCATATTCCCTTCCTTTCTGCACAAATAATTCATCCTGGTTTGTTGCACAGAAGAGAGTGAGTGGTATTACATTCTCTGAATTTCCACCAAAAGCAAACAAAACAAAAGGTCAAAAATTACTTTGAAGAAAGATTTCAGTCTTTTAATTTCTATTTGGACTCTAAATGCCTTTGGTTGAAGGTACTTTTAGAAGGTTGCTGGTCTCAGTAGAGGGCTGTCTCTCTACACTGCTGTTTGATTACTGTGAATTACCCTGGCAGATTTTTAATTTTGTCTACATATTTTGAAGATAGCCTATGAAGAATTTTATACTAAATTTCAGAATGGAGACCAGATGCCCAAATGTTATTTCTTAGAATTTACATTTCAATGACCATAAGACAAGAACTTGTCTGGTCTAGAGTTTAACAGTACTTCATCTACCCTGTAAACTGAATGGTCAAGGATCAAGGTCTATTTAAAAGTTTATTTCATGATAATAAATCTAAATTATTGTATTACCTGTACTGCAGATTTAAGATTCCTTTGGTTATGTATAGGGAAGTATTGTCTGTTAATTTTAGCATATTATGGATATGTATTGGTAACAAAACTATGTTCTTACACCCATGGATATTTGCAGACACTCAAATGCAAGGTTTTACCAAAAAAATTAAATGACACAAGATGAATGTTAAATTACAATGAAGCCAGAAGTTTATTTCCAGCATATAATGTTAAATGTTCATGTTAACATTAAAACGCAAACAGCAGACAACCCACTGATTTATGTAATTTAACCATGAATAAACTCTGGCTCTTTTTTGCTTCAATTTGCTGTACTAATAGAATTAACAGTAATTAGTGCATACTTGGACTAACAAAAATAAGGTAAGTTATCTTTGGTTTTATGTCTTCTAATAATGATATAAACATAGATGGGATCATAACCTTTAATATTTACACAATTTATATAAAACTGCAACGCTGAATCATGCCTGCAAAGCTCATTAGCTGAAATAAGGCATCTTGAAGCTGCGCATAAAGTATAAAATTATGAAGTAAAGGGAATCTGAAGACATAAAATCACATGCATCTTTTGAGTAATGTGAAAGAGCTTGCTGGGAAAGGAATAGTTTTTAATTTGGATTATACCTTCTTATACCAGCTATAACAACAGTAACAAGAAACACAAAAATCCTCCTAATCTCTAAACACAACATAAAGATAGGTAAAATGAAGCTTCAGATAAAGGAGGGAAGAGACATCTCACTGAAGTTTTGTACATAATTCTGATCAACACATTGCTTTAATCATAGTGGAATTAAAGAGTCATAATCCAGTCATCAAAGGCTAAGTAACTATTCAGTGATAGCTGTATCTGAATAAACAGTATAATGATCTCACCAGTTGTTACAATCCCTTTAAAACTTTTAGGCTGTGGAATTCCAAGCATACAGGGGAGAGAAAGGGGAGGAAGAAAAAGTCAGTTTCTCTCTTTTTTTTTTTTTTTTTTTTGTTCCTCTCAACAGTCAAAAGTTGCAAGAGCCCTTTGGAGACACGGTTTGATGTTCCAGTGAAAGGTAGTACTGAAGATTTTGTGACCATCTTCTCCTCCTCTACTGTCCCAGAATTGTAGGAATTTTACCCTGACAGCACCCTCCTCTTTCAGCATCCACTGAAGCAAGAGTTACAGAGACAGGAGAGGAAACATTACGAGCCTCTTGCCATCTGGCAATGCTACCTGTTACAGTAGCAGTACCACTCACAGGACTGCTCTCACTATGGAAAAAGGCTGCAGGTATCAGTCAGCCTTTAGCGTGAGAATACCTACAATAGCATGGTTTCTATCCTCCTATTATACCAGGAAAACCTAATTCATGATCGTTGTTTTGTAAGGTGAATTATGCAGATTTCCAAAAGAAAGACTCAGGATTGGTATATGGTCAATGGTACCCAGCTATAAAGGGAGATTCAGGCTTTGAGTTTCCCCCCTTCTTGGTGCCAGGAATATGAAATGTTCCTTCATTTCCCCCCTGCTCCTCTTTCTTTTCCATTTGAAATTACAACATAATGCTCTTCAGAGGTTTCTTTTGATTGAATCACACATATTCATTTGCTTGGATTACAAGACATTATAAAACCCACCTTGAAACTGAAATTTATCATATTTGGAATTTGATTGTGAGCTATAATAAAAGCAACAAAAAAGAAGAAATTCCAATTTCTTGCTAAGTTGCACCTGCTGGTTTTATTTGCCCAGGGTCAAAGTGAAGTGCTACAGGCTTATAAAGACCTTAGCAGGTGTAGTGGTTTTAAACCTCAGCTGAGTGTGGGGTCCCACAAAAGTTATCTGTCACTTTAAGAGAGGGGGGGGCCAAACGGAGAAGCTGCGGGAAAGAAAAAAAAAACCAAAGCCCCGCGGGTTGGGATAAGGATAGTTTACTAAAACAACAGGAAAATATACAAAGAACAACTAACAACACTGATAACACTACTTTAGAACATAGAGCACATGAAACCGGTGTCACACAATTCAACCTCTCACCACAACCTGCGCCAGGCCTGGGCCATGCCGCTGAGCAGCAAGTTGGGAAGCCACGTTTGCCTCAGGCCGTGTGCCACCGAGAGGCCATGCCTAACCACTGGAGCCACTCCTGCCAGATCGCACCTCCCTCCAAACCCCCTGTTTTTGGCGCGCTTTTTCTCCTCCTTTATACAGAACATGACGTAATTGGTATGGAATATTCTCATTGGCCAAACATGGCCCACTGTTGCTAACCTGAAACGAGGACAGCAGGGCACAGAGATAATGATTGGGTGATATGATCTTTTTATACTAATATTTTCAGTCCAACTAAATTCCAGTAATTGAGGAAAATAAAACTTGTCCCTCTAGCATTGTCTACCCGAGGGTACAAGGATCACACATAAAATGTGTAATTAATGGTTACAAGAATGGATCAGTAGAGCATTAGAAAATTTGGGGGGGTTTTGTCAAAGATTAAAACTCTCCTCCAACTTTTTGAAAATTGTAAATTGCAACATATATTAAGGAAGATATAATAGCACACAATGTGAACTTCAATACTTTAAATCGATACAGGTCCAAAAAAATCTATTAAATTATGTCAGACTACACCACTCTAAAGTCAAATCCTACCTTAGTGACCTCCATGATAATGAAGAATAAATTCACAATTAAATGGTCTGCATGAATACAAAATTATTAATTTGTTTGGAAGTATGAAATGTGAGAAGTAAAATGTTGAATCTTCTGTTTCTTTCATGAACACATTTAATATGGCCTTAAGTGGGAATGGCAGACGGGTGGTGTCTTGAAGATCATAATTGTCTCATTTTTATATTAAGGACCTTTTTTTCTGTTTATGAAGCTGTCCTGGGTTTGGCAAGGATAGAGTTAATTTTCTTCCTAGCAGCTGGTATAAAGCTGTGTTTTGGATTTTGGATGAGGATAATGTTGGTAACACATGGATAGTTTTAATTCTTGCCAAGCAGTAAAGGACTTTTCAGCTTCTCATACTGCCCTGCCAATGAGCACACTGCTTTTCTGCCCTGACACTGATGTGACGTTTATATGCTTATATGGTATAACAATGAAATTCTTCCAACTGGGTTTGGACGAGAGCTACGGAATTACAGATAAAAGAGGACAAAATATGACACTTTTTTCCTTTGCTTTCAGAACAGTTCCAAGTAAGAGCAAAATGGAAACAGGACTCAGACAGTGGCAAATTCTAAATCCAGATTAATAAAAGCATATCTAGGATCTCCCTGCGGATGAGGTTAGACTATAAAGTTGCTATGTATCCATTGGTGACTAGTCCCTCAAACACTGTATCTCTTGAGTCAGATGAAATCACAAAATGGATTTTTCCTGGTTTTACTTATCTGTCTTCTGAATTCTCACAAGTGCAATTCTACTAACATTTCTATATCATGCAGCTAACAGATAAGCTTTAAATAAAACATACAGTTTTACAGGTTATGGGTCTATGTCCTCAGATAGAGTAAATCAGTGATGGTCCATTGATGGGTGGATGGAGGGAGAGCAGTGGATGTCATCTACCTTGACTTCAGCAAGGCTTTCGATACTGTCTCCCATGACATCCTGATAGAAAAGCTGAGAGAGCATGGGATAGATGAGTGGACAGTGAGGTGGGTTGAGAGTTGGCTGTCGGGCCGAGTACAGAGGGTTGTGATCAGTGGAGCAGAGCTGGACTGGAGGCCTATGATTAACAGTGTTCCCCAAGGCTCAGTGTTGGGTCCAGTCCTATTTAATATCTTCATTGACGACTTTGATAAGGGAATAGCATCCACCCTCAGCAAGCACACAGATGATACAAAGCTGGGAGGAGTGGCTGACATGCAGGAACACTGTGCTGCCATCCAGTGAGACCTGGACAAGCTGGAAAGCTGGGCAGGGAGAAACCAGATGAGGTTCAACAAAAGCAAGTGGAAAGTCTTGCACCTGGGGAGGAACAACCGTTTGTATCAGTACAGGCTGGGGGATTTCCTGCTGGAGAAGAGCTCTGTGGAGAAGGACCTGAGGGTCCTGGTTGACGATAGGTTGGCTATGAGTCAGCAGTGTGCCCTGGTGGCTAAGAGAGCCAATGGGATCCTGGGGTGCATCAGGAGGAGTGTGGCCAGCAGGTTGAAGGAGGTGATCCTCCCCCTCTACTCTGCCCTGGTCAGGCCCCACCTGGAGTATTGTGTCCAGTTCTGGGCTCTCTGGTATAAAAAGGACAGGGATCTCCTTGAGAGAGTCCAGAGAAGGGCTACGAAGATGATGAAGGGCCTGGAGCATCTCTCCTATGAGGAAAGGCTGAGAGAGCTGGGGCTGTTCAGCCTGGAGAAAAGACGACTGAGGGGGTACACAATGTTTATAAATGTCTTAAGTATGGGGTGCAGGGGGAATTGCCCTGCCCCTTTTCTTTGGTCTGTGGAGACAGGACAAGAGGCAATGGCTGCAAATTGGAGCACAGGAAGTTCCTCAACAACATGCGGAGGAACTTTTTCACAGTGAGGGTGACAGAGCACTGGGACGGGCTGCCCAGGGAGGTGGTGGAGTCTCCTCTGGAGATGTTCAAGACTCGTCTGGATGCCTATCTGTGCAGTATGAGCTAGGGAGCCTGCTTTGGCAGGGGGGTTGGGCCTGATGATCTCTCGAGGTCACTTCCAACCCCTACAACTCTGTGATTCTGTGATTCTGTGATTCTGTAAGCAACTTACAATGTGCATCCACTCTTTGTGGCGCATTCTTTTCCAGAGGATCGCAGACCACCTAATAAGATTCCTGTAAGTTGTTCTCAGAGTTTCTTATGGGGATGAGAATGGTGGGAAATCACATCAATGATAATTAACGCGATGTATTCATATGGCAGGCTTACTACAGATTATTCCTCTTAGTGTATGAAAAAAGTCAGAAGATTTCCTAATCCTAAACCACAGTTTCTCTGAATTAATCATTAGAATAGCTTGAGCATCTTGTAGCACAAAGAAACAATGAAAAAACTTGTAATCTGGCCAGTCATTTAAACTCTCCACTTCTCCAGTAGTGTTATCTGGGAAATACTTTCAAGAAGTTGTCCACAGCTGTGGTCAATTGATTTATCCTCTGATTATGATTGAAGTAGGTGATCAAAACGCGTAATGCTTAAAAGGGATTGCTGGATAAGTCAGTGACAGTTGCAACACTCATAACTACCTTGGGTTTAGCATGAAAGTGGCACTAAGATGAGGATGACTGGGAAAAAAAAGGACCAGAAACAATTTGTTTACATTTTCTGACCTTCTTCCCTCATTAATAATATTTAATTAAAAGCTTGATTTTCACACAGTATGAAACACATATTGAGCAGTATAATGGATTTTCCCCTAAGAAGCATGAAAACAGGAGCATTTGGATGTTATGTAGCACAGCAATTGATTCAAGCTTTGTAATAGTATTATTTTTGGCTTGTCATAAACACTAATTAAAACTCTGAGAATGAGATTTAATGTCTTCTCTGAATCAGAAGTCTTCTTAACTGGTCATCACCAAAATGGTTTAATTCTATAATTTTTGATGTGTTTGCTTCATTCTAGACTTTAAATATATCTGTAACATTCTTAGTTCCTAGTCAGTTTGATAATCAACCTCCAATTCTAATACATCATGGGAATTTTAGAGAAAACTTTATTGTTATTTAGTAAAAATAGACTCAACCTTACACATCATTACCAGTTTCTATTTTGAGATTGAGGTGAAGAATGAATAAGATGAATACTCATTTAAATGCATGGAAAAAAAAAAAAGCATAGTGTAAAAGTAATACCAACTTCCTCCACCTGACATCACATTTTTTAAGAAAGCCAGCTGTGGCATCACAGCCCCAGATGGAGTGGAATGAAGACAGGTCAAGGAAGTACAGTCAAATTTTCTTGTGGGAAATTAAATCACATAAACTCCAGCCAACCCCCCAATAAAACCCAAGCAAATGGAAAAGATTACCTTGAGAACTGAGTGCTTGGAAATTAACATTAACTTTGATCCATTAGTTCTAGTTTTGAATGTACTATACCATGGAGGGCAGATCAACATGTGGATCTTATTTGTCCAACTATGCAGTGAATTAGAAATCAGACAAACTTACAGATGAAGTATAAAGAATTTTTAAGAGGTAAGGAACGTTTCACCAGCTCCTATACATATTTTTTCACTTTCAAGTGGTAATGAACTTCCTTTACATTTAAGAAATATTTTCATGTTTTTTTCTGAACAGGGAGAGAAAAATATCAACAACAACAACAAAACCTGAACACACAACCAAATTAAAAAAAAACAACCTTGGACTTTTTTCTTTTGCCTCAGGAAGTAACTATTCAATTATTTTTGGCCCAATGAGATACTAAATTCTTGAAGGATTGGATTCCAGACTACCCGCTGTGTAATAGAATCATATACTAATGGAATGAGGACAGAATCCATAAGATAAAGATAATTATCCTATTTTGCACTGCACACAAATGAGGAAAGTTGCAAAAATATGAACTGCATTTGCTTAAAGGAATTAACCAGGCTGCTAATACCCCAAATCACAATGCTATTGATGTGTTTCTCTGAGAAAGCAATGCACTACTCAGCCTATTCAATGAGAGATTTTTCTTTCCCAAATAAAACTTCCGACTTACTAGATTGTCTCTTTGGACAAGACTATATTCAGACATCTTTTTCCACTTTTTCCATTCAGAGTGCAGAATTCATGTGTAGTTGATTGGTTTCACATTAGGATAACATGTCTAGAATAGGACATGACTGTTCTCCAGAGAGAGCAAGGAGAGATAAAGCTGCAGATAAATCAAAACACAGTTTGGATATGTTCTTTGTTACTTATTCTGAGAGTAAAAAAAAAGAAAATCTGTTATTTTAGATTACTATATTTCTCTGAATTTGTTGTGTTATAAAGTTTCTGTCTGATTTTATGTAACCTCAGATGAGATTAGAATTTAGTTTCTCTAGCACTGCATAAATGAACTCAGAAACTACTTGTGCAATGAAAACATATTTTGGTTTGGTATTTCTAAAGTTTTAAAAAATACTGCTTTTGCCTTGATTATACAATCCTATAAAATGCTATGGTAAAGAGAAAAATGTGCATCAGCAGGGATCTTATTGCTCTGATAAAACCACAAGTGAAATCACTGTCCACCTGGGAAAAATAACATACACCTTGCTTAGGGTGATTTTTCCAAGTATGTGCAGGTAAGCCTAAAACTCACATGGAAACCACAGACTTGGAATGTTCCTATGATTCAAATTCAGTTGAGATACTCTGCAGTATAAAAACAACAGCAGGATCAGAAAACATTGGTATAGGGCCAACTGTGAAGATTAGACAGTGGTATAACAAAAGAAAAAGGACTTAAAAGAAAAGGAAGAAAACTAATGTGGAGTTAAGAGTTGGTGACTGAAGACACAAAGTTGGCTGGGTGAAAAAGTGAACTGAGAAAAGGATGTAGGCAATGAAAATGGAAAATTGAGACAAAAAGAAGATGTGATGGGCTGGGAAAGTAAAGCAGAAAGGGAGGAGGGAAATCAAAAGAAGAAAAATGTGCAATATAAACACATGACCCTCTCTAAGGGGAAAAAAAGATAAAAATGTTCATGTTACAGGTGCTTCAAATATCCGTATTTTTCTACTCCTGAAGCTTTCTGGAGCTACCCTGTTTCCTGCTATCAGGTCATCTAACATTTCCTGCTAAATCACTACAAACATCTGAGTCCCACATAACTACGAACTTCCCCTCCATCCAACTACATAAAGCAATATTATTGCTATTTTACAAAAGAGGAAATGAGACAGAGATCAAATTATTTCCCTGAGGGAACAGATATAAGCCAGGAATGAACTTGCACTGAGAATCCCTAAATACTGCTCCAGTATATTACCTATAAAGTTGTTCATTCTTCACCAGTGCTGCAGTGTCTGAAGGCAGGTGATTCACTACCCACCATGAGCACTTTCCAGTGAGGGGTGCATTGTTGTTTCTTGCAGTTTTTTGAAATTCCTACAACCTTGGGAATGGATAGGGAAAAAAGCCCAAATGTCAGCCTTCTGAATGTGGTGGTTTTATGCACTTGTATTTCAAGCTTCCACAAATCAAAGGCATAATGTGTGCCACTGACAAGCACAGTGTACCTCTGGGACAGGAGAATTAGCCAGGGGTTATATATCAAGTTCACTCAGAAGAGTCCTCATCCATTCTGTGAAGAAGTTTAATGTTACAAAACCTCTTACAACTGTATTGGGAATGAGCAGAGAACAATGTAACCTGCCTGTCTTTAGTTTATGCCTTTGAAATTTTGAGAAACCTATATTTCTGGCAAATTTTAATTCAGTATTTTGAATGATGAATAACTTCAAAGCCTAGTAGAGCTTTTTAGTGTTTTGTCTAGTTTTGGATTGTTTTGCTTTTAGGAAAATGTAAATGAAAACCCTTCTGGATGCTTTATGTGTTCTAAACTGCATATCACAATTGAAGCATAGTTTCCAAGAAAAAAGGGAAAAGGCTATTGCATTAGCTTTTCAAATCACTTATAGGTAGAACTTCCCATTTTTTTTAGAGGATAATGCTCTGGGAAAAAATGCAAGTCCTGACAGATTTTCTGCCAGGAAGAACCAAGTAAAAATTATTTACTATATTAACTTACATATTAATAAGTAAAATTAATGTTTTGCCTAAAACATTGTACCAGACATAAAATAAAAAAGTGACATTGATGGTTGAAATGACTGAAAGATTAACTATAAAGTCCTACCTTGAAACTTCAATAATTATAACAACGGCGATTTTATTGTTCAATTGTAAAATGTCATCCCATGCATCACTTAATCAGAATGGGCAGAATGTTTTATCCTTGCAAAGTGGCTTGGAGGAATAGATTTTAAAAGGATGAAGACAATTCTCCTACTTTAATAAGATTTTCTACACATATATATGCTAAATATATACATTAAATGCTTTTCATGAGAGTCACTTGATGTCATAACTCTAGATTCAACTACACAATTGTATCTGGCATGTTGGAATTTTAGGGCTAATGCAAAGCAGTTTAGAGGTGTGTGAATTTTACCTACTTTATGTGCTAATCTGGTAAGACTGGAAAAAGAAAAAGTTCTTCTGATTGAATATAATATGAAATTTCTTTCTGGTTTTACTTTTGACTAAAAAAAGTGTAGTAGAATCCAGAAGTGTATTTCAGCCATTTTAGTTTTTCTACAGCTTTCGATATTACAAGTTTTGTTAGTTTTTAAGGCAAAATATTAGAAACACACATCTACTCCACCTGAACACTGAATGTTCTATAGATAAAGAACAAGATTGTCTCAAATCTATGTTGAGCAGATGAATTTAAGTTCTCAGGACAGCAGTACAACCATCTGATACTTCTGTTAAAAAAAAAATCCTAAAAGAAAGATATGCCTCTAAATTCACTGGTAAAGAAGATAGTATTAACATGAAACTAAGCATCCTCTACTTTTTTTTTTCTTTTCTTTGCTTTCAGCAGATAAAAAGTAAAAGAGAGAAAAAGAATAACAAAACTAGAATGGTTTGATTTAGAAAATGTATAGCATTGAAGGATGATTGGTAATAACCTCTCTTCAACTCTCAGATGTTTTCTGAAATCTTTCCTGGATATTTTCATATCTCCAGAGAACACCTTAGCTGCTAAACTAGAGAACTTGCTGGATAAAGTGACTGAAAATCACCCTTTTTGATGCTTTTCTGTTTTGCTTGATTAAGCTTTCTTTGGCAGAAACATTATTATCAGACACTATAACACATTACCCACAAGATATTCTTTAGCCTATTGAGCAACTTATTTCCTGGGAGCTCACTTTCCCTGTACAAAGAAATGAAGTGAGTCTGAGCTCCCAAAAGGTGTAAGCAGTAGACAGTGTAGGAATTACTGGAAAATCTTCTTGTACATTGCCTCCAATTGGAAATAACAGCCTTGATATTTTCCTTTTAGATGAAACGTAAGAGTTTTAACATGCAACTTAACATCCGTGAGTAAGTTCAGAACAACCACAAGATTTCCCCAGAGACCGTCATGCTGCACTCTGAAGATCATTCAGGGTTTCAAACCCATGATTCAAACCACCACAAATAAAGACAAAAATTAGCCTAGAACATATTTTGGGCATGTACATAACCAATTATGAATGAAAAATGTCACCCTTGATCCACAAAACTGCAACCAGAAAGGTCTGTATCTGCTTAAAATAGTGTTGTAGCTTTCTGTGGCAGGGTTCTAGTGGAAAATGGAGGGGTGGGTTCTGTAAGAAGCCTCTAGAAACTTCCCCCAGGCCCAAGAGAGTAAATACCAGCTGGGCTCAAGGCTGGACCCACCATTGATCAAGGCTGAGTCTATCAGTGACAGTCACGGCAGCTCTGTGATACCACATTTAAGAGAAAAACCCCCCAAGTAACAGCTTTCATCACCAGAGAACAGAGCGAGAAGATGTAAGAAACTTTGCAGACACCAAGGTCATTGAAGAAGAGGTAGGGAGGTGGTGCCTCAGGCACTGGAGAGCAAGATTCCTCTGCAGCCTGTGAAGAAGATCATAGTAGAGCAGGTTATCCCCCTGCAGCCCATGGAAGATGATGGGGAGTAGAGACCAGTAGAGGACCCCATGCTGGAGCAGATGGAGACACATGATGTCATGACCCAGTGGGAACCCTGAGTCAGAGAGAGTTCCTCACAGGACCTGCAGCCCATGAAGAAAGGGGCGCACGACAGAGCAGTTTGGCTGGGCAGGCTTCTGCCTCTGTGGAGGACCAGGCTGGAGGAGTCTTAGCCTGAGAGTCTGCACCCCATAGAAATGATCCATGCTGGGGCAACTGGTGAAGAGCTGAAGCCCCATGGGAAAGGACTCATTTGCAGGAGTTCCTAGAAGACCATCTCCACATGGAACAGGGGGAGAGTGTGAGGAATGCCCCTTTCCCACTAAGAAGGAAAGCAATTCATGAGGAACTGACTAAAAACCCCATCCCCGTCTCCCCCTGTGACACCTGGGGACAAGGAGGGAGAGAAATCATGACTAAAGTTAAGTCTGCTTAGAAGAGAGGGGTGGGGGAAGGTGCTTTAAGATCTGGTCACACTTAGCATTATCTGACTCTGGTTTCACTCTGTGTGTTATGTAGTGTAATAAATTATATAATTTTCTTTCTTTTATTCTGTGTTGAGTCTGTTTTGCTTATGACACTGTGGAATGATCTCTCCCTGTTCTTATGCAGACTCCTAAGCCTCTCAATATATATTTTCTCCCCTGTCCAGCTGAAAAGGGGAGTGATAGTACGGTTTTGGTGAGCATCTCACCTGCAGCCAGGGTGAAAGCACTGAAGAGAAACAAACCCAGCCCCTACCCCTAGAGAAATCCTGAAACACTTCAAAGGAAAAAATTCTAGATCAATGCTGTGACCATTTAATCAGCACATCACTGGTGCTCTTATGGTTTTGTTCCTTTCAAGTAAATTAGCGGTACTACAGTTCTGCTTAGGAAAGCTTACCTTAAAGTCACGGTCTGATGAAACAACAAAAGCAAACTACTGGACCACTTTTCTGGTATGGTAGAGAACATTTAGTTTGAAAAGTAAATTCTAGACTCTTTATAAACATCTGTGTTACTTTACTTTTCTCTTCATCTGCTTTCACTCCTTCCTATCATACCACTCATTATTGTGATGTCTACACAGCAAGAAACAAATCAAAACTTAAAAGAAGATCTGGTTAATTTTTTTTTTCTTACATCAGAATTTCTTTAATGGAAAATGTCCCACTGAGCAAAAAGGGATTTTGTTTATTGACATTTTTCTTTCTGTGAGTATGTGAATACTGCTTTGTGAAATGAGATTTATTATTCTATTTTTAGTGTAGGAGAGAAGTGCTGTTGGAGACGTCAGGCTCCCCAGGAAGAAATTTGGGAGTGGAGCTGCAGAACATGTGTAGGAAAGGAGAGGGGAGTGACAAAATCAAACTGAATGTTTATTACAATTTTCCATCGTTTCAGGATACAAATTAACAACATTTATTGTTATCAAAAGTCTTAACAATAGTCTTCTGTGCATAAAACTCTTTGTCTCCAACAGCTTTCTTGCCAAATTACCTTCACCCAACTGTTCATCCTGGGATGAGAAAGGAATACAAATAATGTAATGAGAGTAGTTGATATCAGCTTATCATAGAATGATTTGGGTTGGAAGAGCCCTTAAAGATCATCAACTTCCTCCAGCGTTCACCAGACCAGGTCGCCCAACCTGGCTTCAAACACTGCCAGGGTGAGGGCAGACACGGTTTCTCTGGGCAACCTTTTCCACTGCCTCAGCACCCTCATTACAGCAAAGCTTTTTCCTAACAACTCATCTAAATCTCCCCTCCTTCAGTTAAGTCCATTATCCTTTGTCTATTACTATTCTCCCTGTTCCTCTTCATCTTTCCTGAAAGTACTAGAGGGCTGCTGTAAGGTCTCCCTGGTGCCTTCTCTTCTCCAGGCTAAACAATCTCAACTCTCTCAGCCCATCTTCATAGGCAAGGTGCTCCAGACCTTTGATCACTTCCATGGCCTTCCTATTTAACTGCTCCAGCTCCAGCTTAATGTCTTTCTTGTACTGGGAACACAAGTGCTGGGTGCAGTACTCCAGGTAGCATCACATATTGCCTCTGCCCCTCTTCACATTCTGCCCCTGTTCCAGTTTGAGGTCCCTCTCACAGGAGACAGTCCTCCACCAGCTTCTCAAATGTCACTCATTCCTACAGGCACCTCAATTCTTTGATGAACTTCTCCAGCATGGGTCCCTTCAATGGGGTGCAGACCATCATAAACAGACTACTCCAGTGTGGGTCTCCCATGGGTTCACAAGGCCTGCCAGCAACCCTGCTCTGGTGGGGGATTCTCTCTCCAAAAGCAGCAGGTCCTGCCAGGAACTTTCTCCAAAGCAGGCTTCCCAGGGGTTCACAGCCTCCTTCAGGTGTCTCCCTCTGCTACAGTGTGGGGTCCTCCATGGGCTGCAGGTGGAATTTCTGTTCTCCATAATCCTTCATGGCTTGTAGGGGCACAGACTGCATCACCATGGATCCTCAGGGACTGCAGGGGAATTTTTTTAGGCACCTGGAGAACCTCCTCCCCTCCCTTCTTCACTGACCTTGATGTCTGCAAATTTGTTTCTCCCATACCTTCTCATTCCTTTCACTGTCTGAAAATGATCCTAGTTGTTTGTTTGTTTGTTTGTTTGTGAAATATCTCAGAGGCACTATGACCATTGTTGATGGTCTTGACCTTAACAGGTCCATTTAGAAGCTGGCAGGCATTGGCTCTGTCAGACATGGGAGAAGTTTGTTGAAACATCTTGTAGAAGCCATCTTTGTAGCCCCTGCTACTAAAACCTTTCCACAGAAACCCAAAACAATATAGTACAATTACAATATGAAATACACAAATTTTACCATTTCAAATGTCAAAAAAATTTTTAATGCTTAAAAGTTATCTTCTTGTTCTCTAGCATAGATTTTATGTGGTTTTGGAATTCTTGACTTTCAGGTTTCCTGCTAAGCAGTAATTGCACATACATGTATCCCAACCTTCCTGCTCATGCAGACCTATGAAAAGTCAGGTCTAAATAAAATTTTATTATATAGGCAAATTTATTATAGTGGAATAAAAAGTCCTTTTTCTGCTGTTATTAATGGAGAAAAAAAAACTGAAAAGTTTGTTGACAGTAGCTGTGAACAATGCCAAAAAGAAAAGTGTAAAAGTAAAAAGGTTAACTGAATATTTTACCTCAAAACCTTGTTAAAATGAACATTGACAGAGAAAATAAAAGTAAATTTGATTTTTCATAGAACAAAAGGATGTGAAATTTACTCGGGAGGATGGCTGTGGAGACAGTCAAAGAAATTCACATTCTGTGAAGTTTTCTAGAATCACAGAAGAAACCAACTGAAAAAAATTTCTTGACATTTTGATTTTCCAGAAATGAAAAATAAGTCATGATGCCTAAAACCATCACTAAATAAGATACACAGCAGGGGAACCCCAGTCCCCTATTGGAAAAGTAGTCTGCATGTTTCATGAAGAATCATTCTAACAGCTGCTGCCTATTCAAATATGGGATTATGAAGTGTTTTCCCTCTCTACAAACAATGTTTCATAGACAAATTTTCTCACATAGCTTAGTAGATTAATTCACTAAGGCAGAGAAGTCAGGCATGTCATAGCAAGTAGGAGTGTAAGAATTGAGATCATCGTCATTCCTCATTAAAAGCTTAACATTATTACTAAATTATTTTGGATTAAAAAAAAAAAGAAATGTTCACTTGGTAGTTGTCAGGCGATTAAACAACTAAAGACATGCACATCAGTAATACATAACTGAAATGGTAAGACAGTGAATCCTAGATTCTTAATCAACTTAGTGAAGTTGTTAATGAACCTAATTCTCCTGCCCAGGGTACTGCTAATGCTAAAGAGGTGGACAAAATTAAAGATTAATTCCATTATTAAAAAGAAAACATATTCAACACACTCATGAAAGTGAGAATCTTTGTACAAGTAGGAATCATGCGTTAAAATAACAGCCTTTGGTTGTTCTCAAAATTCAGAATTATGTTATACAAATATTTCATAGGAATATGTTTTTATACTTCCTGTCCCACATGCGACAAATAGCATTTGCTGGATCCATTGTCAAATATGCTTTCATTCCACCAAGAGGGCTCTACATTGCAGTAGATAACAATATTGTAACTTCTGACTTATTTATAATAATTCAATAAGAGTCCAGTTTTGTAGTTTTTTGGAAAGATGGATAAGAAAGTCATAGGTGCTGAATACAAGCAAATACAAGAATACAGCAAATCAAGGGACCAAGTATCTTATTCTTTTCTTTTTTTCATTTTTCTTACTATATCTTCTTCTTTTTGCCTTCTTTTTTCCCTTTTTAATTTTTATTTTGCATTTTCTTTTCCTCTTCCTTTTTATCCTTCTTTTGGTGTGTTTTTCCTTTATTTCCCCTTTTTTCCTTCTCTAATTTTTACTTTTGTTTTTGCCTTTGGTTTTGATTCTGCTTTGGCTTTTGATTCATGCTTAGGAAAATCTCCATCTTTTAAAAAGTTAAAACTTATATTGGAAACTGTGAGCAAGTATATTAACATTTTTTTAAAAATCTGATTATTTGAAGATGTGTTAAGTATTCAGAAATCTTGTTTCTTCAAACTGTAAAGTTTTACCTTTTAAGAATCAGATTTCTTAGTCATACCATATTTTCCTGGGATATATGTGAATCATTTGAAAAGAATAATAAACTTTTAAAATAAATACTTTAAGAATCAAAATAACTGAAAAGAAATATTTGACCTGTCATTGCCCAATTATTCTCAATTATTCCACTTAATTTCTAATGCTTAGTGTACCAAAGTAACAATGAAAAAAGGTGACAGTGTTAAGATGTTAATTTCTGTTGCGGTATTACCCTAGCTGCTATGAAGAAAATTAACTTTATCCCAGACAAAGCCAACACAGTTTCTTTTGAGAAGAAAATGAATTTTTAACTCTACACTGCAACTGGGGATCATGGACCCTCTGGCAGAAAGCATCAGGAAAAACCTGAAGTTGCCCGTTAGTGTTTTGGTGCCGGGGCAGGTAACGAGAATTAGAAGTTTGCTACCTCCAGACTAAAAAAGAGAAACTAGCAGCATATGAGTGAGTTCAAGCCATATCAGAGGCTTTAAGTACAGAGGCATATCTCCTCTTGGCACCACAGTTTCTCATGCTACACCAGATACTCAATGAAACATCGCCCCTGTAGTTCATGAACCAGAGGATAGCATTGATAATGCAACAACTTTCACTGGAAAAACCCAACAGTTCAGGAATCCTGGAAGAGATTATGGACTGGCCAAAATGCAAAGATTTTGGAGCACTGCCTGAGGAAGTGGTTTGTGTGTGCACCACTGTATAATGCTTTATGATGACACATGTTATGCATTGCTTATTAATGGATCTTATCATATTGTAGGAAACCATCAGATATGTAAAGCTGCTGTGCGGAGTCCCACATAACAAATCTGCTGAAGGAGAACATAAGTCAGTTTTCTGAGATGAAAGCTATCCCACTAGCCCTAGTGAATGCTGAAAAATTAAAATGGCTAGCACTTGATCTTTATACTGACCACTTGGTGGTGGCTGAATACTGATTATGTTGATTATATGATTATGTTGATTATATGATTATGAATACTGGTATGTTCTGTTGGGGTGTCTATCACAGTGGAAGACCAAGTGCAAGTGCAGGGGTAAACCCATCTGGACTGCTGCATTGTGGCAGTTACCCTCTCAGGGATGTGAAGTACCCAATGTAGTTTAGAAACATCTAAACTTCATGGTGATCTGACAGGAGTTATAAAGTATCTTCTTAATTTGCAAAAGAAAGATAATATTTGTCATAATAAAACCCAGGTCATAAAGACTGGTCATGCAAGTTTTTTTATATAAAGAAAAACATTTATTGAAAACAAAGTAATCCCAGATTTCTTTCAGGCTGTCACTTTTACTGAAGTCATATGCTCTGTACAGGACTGAAATGCTATACAGACATTGAAAATGGAAAGCAAAATACCAAGACCTCACAAAAAACCCCACCACTTCCTCTGAAGAAACCCAAAAACCAGAGTGATATTCCAATATCTAAATGAAAGACATTTTTTAATCTAAGGGAATAATACATATTTTTATATTTACATTCATATTTGTGTTTATGTCTATATATTCCTAATATAGACTCAAATCAAATTTGGTTTGTTTTTAATATTACCTAGCATACTTTATTTTCAAGTGATTCAGTCATTTACAGTATGCAACTTTCATTTTGTAGTCCAGTTTTGAAGATAACCTACCTTTGCAAGATTTTCATCATTTCAGGATTGAAATCACCATTACACATTTAAAGAGATACCAAGTTTGAATGAAACTGTTTAGTATCATTCAAAAATACAGGAACTCAATATTTTAACTCAGCTGAAGATTTCTGTAAAAATACCAATGTATGCACACTCCTTAATCAGTATTCAGGCAATAGTGATTCATATACACCAACTCACTATGGAACAAAAGTACAGAGTATGTGCATATATATATATATATATATATATATATATTACACAGTATATTTTTATTTTTAGAAGAACTGATGCCAGAATCAAAGATTTGAGCTAGATTATAATTCTAGGTCCTCATTCTCCTCACTCTCTAACTGTCTTTGATTATAGAAAATGTGCATATTTTAAAGACTGAATTGTAACCACTTCTCCTTTATGTGTAAATAATTTCTAATTAGGTTACTTTTGGTGATTTATGATTCTTAATAGCCACAATGGGTTTGTGCAGCCTGGGCTGTATGCTCTGTTGCTTTAATAATTAGTGAAGATAATGTTAACAGTGAAAATGTCTTCGCTGTCCAAATGAAATATAGTGCAGTGTCCACTTGCGCTCTGCCTAAGAACAACTCTTAACACTTGTGATAGAACAGTCTATTGTTATTCTAAAAAAAACCCCACTGTCATAGACCACATTTTTAACAGAGGATATTAAAGAAAATCAACACCATTTATGATTTTAGGGTTGTACCAAAACCAAAGAAAAAGTGGTTGGTAGGTGTGACATGAGGTAATCACCAGATATTTGCATAAATCAGGTCATTCTTGCCTTCTTTAAGTTTTATTATCTGCTTCGGGATTAGTATGGGTTATTTTTCAAATATCTACTGAGTTAAATCACTGAAGAAAACTTCCCAACCAGATGATATCTATTAGAAAAGAGGAGTCAAAATTTTATTTCATGGTTATTATTTAATTATACATTAAATAAATATTAAACAATATAAGGCACATAGTAATAGAAAAATCTGGCAAAGAGAATTTTTGGTTAATATTGGCAGCTATTTCCTTCACGAAATTCAGACTAATGAATGCAATAACATATGAGTAGAATAATTTATTCTTTGCAAATACCTAATTATAATTTTACATAATGTTTAGATATTCAGAATGAATAAACCATGGAACATTATCTCCTTCAATGTTATTAAGAATTTAAAGCCTTGCCAGATGTCATTTGAAAGGTAATTTTCAATAAAGCCTTGGATTTAACCTAGAAATGTGTAAAAATATCTTCATTTCATTTTCTGTAGTCAGGTAAAATGGAAGGAAATGAACATGAGAAGTTGAAAGCACAGGAATGGAGAATTTCCCCGGAGTTACACCAATAAAAGCTGGAGGAATTTCTACTTAGACCACCGTAAGTAAACTAACACTGGCAAGCAGGATCTGAAACCATTTTTCTACAATATAATTATTTTACACATCCACTGAATTACAGAAACAGTGCAATTTAAAATAATTGAACATAATTCTCCCACACCTAAGTTTCAGTGTTAGCCACATCTTTAAAGACATTTTATGTTTAAAGGCATGCTATTCTTTCCCTACTGCTTTTGCAACAAAGACTTAAAATTCTCGTTAGACTTATCTTTTGCTTAAATCTATTCAAACATTCATTTCAGTTAGTGCCTACAATCTTGTTAATATCTGTCCTTTCATTCTCCTTGTGACAGAGGAAGGGCATCATGGGCCAAAAAGCTGACAAAGCAACTATGCAGCTTCTCCTGAATCTGGTGTTTCCCCAGTTTGATCATTCCTGTATTTGTGAGGCACATATATGTATATCTCCACATAAAGCTTACCACTTATATCTTTAAAAAAAAAAAAATTTTAAAAATCACAAACCAAACCAACCAACCAAATAAATGAAAAAAAACCACACAAAAAAAACCCAAGAAACAACTCATGGAAGTGAGGAAATATGCCAAGACAAAAGTATGGGAAGAGCATAAAGAAATTAGATGATTTTGCAGCATTTAGTCTTGTGATCGAAAAACTCCTGACTCATTAAGAGATAGGTCTAAGAGAAGTGAAAAAGTCCTGTCTCTGTCTTTGCATCCTAGAAAACATAGAACCAGAATTTGGTACAAGAGTTATTCTAAAATGTAGCAGCAGTAAAAACAACCAACAGTAAGATCAAGAGCTTGTGCAAAATGTGAGCAACCATTATATACAAACATCAATTTTAAAGATAATTAATACTGTATTTGACCTTATGGATGCCTTTCTGTTTTCAAGCAGTATGCTTTGTTATGTCTAGTAATTTCCACTAATACAACAATACATTTTGCTGATTACTAACTACAAATCATAAATATTCCACTGTATAAATTTTAAAAAGCAAAATTAATGGTTAAAAGTAAGAACTACCTGAGTTACTGATTTTTACTTTGTGATGAAGCATCTGCAGTTGACCTGAAAGATTATGTTTGCTGCTGCTCATAGACATCTGGAGAAGTCTTGTCTTTTGGTTAAAGTAGAACTGCTGACTTACATGAAGTGACACAAAACTCACAGAAAAGAAGCTTGACTCCTTGCCTTGTCAAAAGTACCACCTGAAAAAGGTATTCTCTAAAAGAGCTTAAACTGACAGTATTTCATATCATCTTCCGCAATATCTATCAAAGTTCAAGTTGTAACTGTCACTCACTACTTATTGACATTTCATGATTAAGAGAAGATAGCGCATTGGGATAAGAATTACCTGATTAGAGAAGTTTTACGGAGTCCTTGGGGAGGTGCATGTTGAACCTTCTGCATACATAACTGATTTATCTCTAAATGTTATGAAATGTCTATTTTAACAAAGCTTATACAGCCAACTGTTTTCTTGGTAGACCAATAAAATTAAAATTTGCTTAAAACCACATGCAGAAAATCTTAAGATACACATGAAAACATCTGCACATCAAAGGACAACTTTCTACAAAACTAAATTAATTTTCCATAGAGTATTTAATCTCTTCATTGGTATTTTATGCTAGAAGAAGAAAGGATTTATATGCTCTTAGATACAGCCAAAAAAGTTAAAGGGAGAAAGTTTGCTTGTTATGATGAGAGAGGAGCCAGCTAAACCAAAGGTTTAATTTAATAGTATTTCTTTCCGAGGAATTTTGCACTTTTGAACCTAAGTATTGTTGGAAAAACAGCTTAAATAAAATAATTATTCAGGCACCACATATACATAAAGGATTTCATTAAATTAAAACTAATTAACTGGGTTTAGAAAATAATAAACTGGTGCCTCTTAAAGAAAAAGAAATCTTCCCTTTTTTACTATAAAGTTTTTTACAACTGAATTTGGAAATTAATAAATATATTTAGAAAAAACTGTGTTCTCTACAAAATCTAGAACAAAACAAGCTTTTCCAAATTCCTCCTTTGTAATTTATCTCTGAAAATCTTAATTCTGATCACTAGCATCTAAGAAGTTAAGTTTAACTATCTGCAATATGCAGCTTAATGCAGTATCCAAGCAGGTTTGGGTGGTAATTAACCTTTGAGATCATAAGTCATTCAAAAAAAGTGCAAAGGCTTTTAACATGTGCATCTAACACCACAACACACTCTTTCAGACAACTCCTGGAAACTGATACGGTGACATATGCGCTGGGTACTTCTCCTTTGAAGTCCTTGAGATGATATAATTTTACTACTGCTTCTCTGGGATTACTCAGGAGAACGGTATGGCTCAGATCTAAAGGCAAACATTCTATGTTCTGAAGAATATTTTCTTCAGTGTTACACTTTTTTCTTGAAAATTTTCATATTTTTCTATGAGTTCTAATTACATTAGAGGAAGGAGAGGTCAAAATAAGTATCTCAAATAGCTTATTTTTCAGGCTTAGTATTGAGTTGTCCAATATGTTTGACTTTGCAGTGTAAAACAGTACAGATGTTTGTCAAACTTCTTCATCCTTTAATAAATACTCCATTTATACAGACAAAGCACAGAACTGCCATGAACTCCACTGGACTAAATTGTAGTGTCATGTGACTGCAGATCTTAATGTGTGGTGACTACAGAAATGAGTAGCAGAGAAACAAAAACCATACTGAAACCATTGAGATGGCTTTAATTGCTGTTTGTGACAAAAATTACTCAGATAATTTGAAAGTGGCAAGGTGGTGATGCCAACAAAAGTAAAATAAATAAAACAAATTAAAACAAAAAAAAAATCCTTCCCAAAAATTTTTCTGTGTGCTAGTGCAAAATAACAATCAGCAAATCGAGCTATAAGTTTTGGGTCACTTAACTTGTTTGTTCATAAGGGAGGTGATACAAACTGAAATGTTCAGAGTGATCTGAACTGTCTCACTGGTTTTGCTGTTCTGTTTGCATACAGATTATGTGCCTTTCTGTTACCAATATTTTTCACTTTTATATTTTAGCAAGCTTAAGTGTAAAAAGGAAAAAACTATTCAGTTATTGTAAAAGCATCATCAGACACTGTTCGATTCTAGTATTTCATATACTTCTGCCTGACTTCAGTCATCTCATTTCGTCTCAACTCTTCCCTAACAAGCGCATTACACTGCTGCAACTGTGAGCATAAGAAATATTAAAATTGAATAGTGAGACTTTTCTGGTGCCTAAAGTAAACAGTCCCGTAACAGGTTTCACATGAAGAACAAACATTTTCCTCATCATGCAGATATTGAGGGATATTAAATAATTATTGGTCTATTATGTCATGCTCAAGTTTGACCTGTTAGAAATCGCTTAGGAATAAGAGGTTCAAATCTAAGCTCACCTTCCAATTACAATGTTATTGACACTAACAACTCTAACTTTTTTGAGTCTGGTTAACAGCAGTTATTCAGTCTGCATGAAAGTGATATTCCAATGTCCATCAGGAAAGTGATGCAATCATTATTTATCACCATAGTATGTTATCACCCTTTTGTCAAACAATCGAGTACTCCAGTTTGGAGAACCGCATCATTGTTCTAGATTCTCATTCCCACTGGGCATGCTCCTGATGAGATTCACTATATTATACTATACTGTACTATAACTATTCAAGTGAGCAGTGAGCATCTAATCAATCTGAACACAGAAAGCACAGCATGAAAAAAAAAAAGAAAAACAAAAAACTTTTTATATACTTATATATATGGCTGCAGTTTGCACTTCCTGTGATTTGGAGTGCCATAAAGTAGGTGGGGATACTCATCAAGTATAATGCTTTATAATTATAATTATACTATGCAAAGAAAACCTCATATCTTGATTTAGAGTTGAGGTAATGACCAGTTTATCTCAACTCTGCTTTTAGGCTTGGGATGCAAGGGAAGCTCACTTTCCCTTCATTTTTTCTTATTCACACACCTTTATAGTAGCAAAATTCACTTCTACTTTGAGGAAAAAAACCCACAGAAACGATGTGTATGTCTTCCCCCACAGCCACATTTACTGTAGTTTTAACTGTGTATAGCTTTCATTGTCATTCTGTGAGAAAGTTGTTGGAAAATCAGGTACTGTCTTTGGAAATAGATAGAGGTGGAAGTTCAGGTAGAGGGAAAAGCTTCACTGTTTCACACAGGAATGGCTGATTTCTGCAACTGCTGCTTGCTACTGAGGGTAAATCCACCCCAGTATCTTTGCAGTTTCTTTATGTATAACACTCTGCTGGCCCAACACAGAGTCAATACTATACAGAGGTTTTCACATCTCCATCACCTCTGAGTAGATACCAGGTCACACAGGACCTGTTCTCAATGACTGAAAACTTCTTATATCACTCAACCTAAATCATGAAACCTAAAAATAGCAGAAAGAGATAAAGAAGTTCAGGAGGTCATCCAGATTTTTTGGCTGCAACTGTCACACGGCCCAATTTGCCACCAAGTGAGGTACTAACATAAATCAGCAGAGACAGAGAGACCAGAAAATATTAAAACATCAGCTGCTCATGTTTTCTGTATTTTCTATTTCTGTCATACGGTGAAGTGAGTTCCTTCAAAATGAGCGGTTTATAATAGTGCTTTGTTTTTTATATTTATTTGGAAAGCTGCTTCTTTTATAGTATATTATCAAGTATGAAAAAGAGTACTTTTAAACATTTTTGTTCCACTGCCTAGGTGTTTTACATCACCTAGACTTTGCTTTCATCAGACATTTAGTAGATCTGAATACAAAAATAATTGAAACCTTTTTGTATGATTGAGTAAACCAACCCAAGTTTATTCACATAACTAAGTATACTGAGCCATATGGAACATCTTTTTAAACATTAATAAACATCTGGATTTATTAATTTATTTAAATAGGATTCTCTATTTATAAATCTAATTATCCATAAAATTTCTAATTACAGCTTTAAAAGATATATTTTAATTGCAAAATCAAAGTAATATTCTCGTATAGCATACCAAAACTTGCTAAAACACTCACTGAACATGACTGTGGCTAGGTGATGTTTCACATCATAAAACTTTATTACTGACTCCTCTTTGTCCCAACTTGGAGCAACGTGGCTCAGGATACCATTACTTTTGTACTTTGGTAATCCACATACATTTTCTATATGTTCACAAAGCACAGATGAATACTGTTAGTTTTCCTTCCTTAAAAGTAAAGGCCATGACCATAGTAGAACTCAATATGGGATGGTGGCAGTGCTCACATGAAATACATTGGCATGCATAGTGTTTACGTGTTGACTGTGGCAAGGTCGCTGTGTCATTTGTCTTTGAACTACTAAATGACATCTCATCCATGATTATCATCTCTGATAGGACTGAAAAATCTCATTTTTATCTAAGCTCTCAAATGCACAGGTTTTTCTACACAAGACTCTCCCGTTTAGATACATCTACAATCATTCATGAATTTTGGAACATTTTCACAGTTACTTGTTATATCTCTTAAGTTTTTATGAACTGAAGAGTTGCTTCCTCAGTCTTGACTTCAATTTTCCCAGCCCATTCACTCTCCAGCTGATTCTATTAGATTAACTATTCATAGTGATTCAGCAGCAACAGCAAAGCTTTTTATTCCCAAAAGCTCTAAAATAAACAGAATACATTGTTGCTAGCTGGGGCCTGGCGGTCGGAAGATCACGTGATATGCGGGTAGATAAGGCCCCTCCCCTATAGCCAGTAGCAAGCAGGCAGAAGTGGCGTTCTGAACCTCAGTTATATAAGATCGTGTTACTTGTTAATAAACGCCATTTGCCATTCATCATATTGATGTCTGTGAGCAGGTGGTCCGCGCAACCTGGGTTTGGTCGATGTGCCGTTCCTGAAACAGGCCACCATGCCGTTGTGAAAGGCAACATAATGGTGCCGAAAACCCGGGAGTAAAACCAAGGAACGGAATTTCGCCTGGATTCGGGTGAACGGTGGCAGGAGCGGCTGGACCAGCCCGACGGGGAGGATGCTCCCGGACCAACAAGGAGGATGGAAGTCCTTGTGAAGGTCATATCAAAGTTATATAAGTGGTGGGGCGGGTTGGCCGAGGAGGCCAGGGGTGCCCCGGAGATGTATGGCATGGACCACCCCCGTAGGCGGGATTTGTCGGCCGAGGAGGCCAGGGATGCCGAGAAAATATATGGCATGGACCACCGCCGCTGATGGGACGGGTCAGCCGAGGAGGCCGGGGATGCCGCGGAGAAATTAAAGTTTGAGGACACATGGTATGGAACACCGCCGTATGCGCCCCAAGATGGCACCGAGTGACAAGGGGAAAGGCGGAGTAAGGATGCTTTTGGCGGAAACAGGGAGAAAGCCATAGAACTAACAAGTGCGCATAAACAGAAATGGGAGGGGAGCACAAGTGAGGGGTGGAGAGCCAATCAGAGCAGACAGCCCGCCTGCAAGGGAAGTGGGCAGGGCCAGAGTTGAACAAAAACTTACCGGCGCCCGGAAATATCCAGTCAGTCGAGTTCTGACTCCGGAGCAGACACTAGCCGGGATCAGAGCACACGGCCTGCCCACAAGGGAAGTGGGCTGGGCTGGAGTCCAACAAACAGGTATCAGAGAATCAGTCAGTCAAGTTCCAACTGCGAATCAGACACCAGTGGGGACGAGTGGCTCGCAACCCATCACAGAGTTGAAAGCCGCAGTATAGAGGGACCGCAAGGGGGAAAAACTCCTCTCACAGGTTGGAGGAAAATAATAAACCCTAAGGATATACAAGCCATTGTTATAAAACAAACTTGTAGGTTCATTTTTGATGGGGGAGGGATGATTGTTTTTTAACAAGAATGGGAGGACAACTGTGCAAGGCCCAAGTAACTGGGTGTCCTGGGTTCAGCCCAGCAGCAGGCTATGTTAGCCCTGAGAGTATTCCATACCAATTGCATCATGATCAGGCAGGCTGCCCCCCCGGTGCAGGGGAGACTCCGGACCCAGGGACAGGTAGTCCTGGTCTGGGCAGGAGCAGTGCCAGTTCCGGGGGTGACTCCGGACCCATCAGAAGCTGCTCTGGGCACGGGAAGTCCTGGTCTGGGCAGACGCAGTGCCAGTTCCAGCTTCTCTCTCTCTCTCTCTCTCTCTTGGATCGGCGTGGCAGGCAGTGGTAGGGGGGATGTTCGGGGGTGCTGGGCTCGGGGAGTGCTGCATTCAGGGCTCTGAATCTGAATCTGAATCGGTTACGGGGCACCCCCGTAACCTCTACACCCCGGTGGCAAGCGTCCCATCCAAGCCTGGGAGTCTTGCACTGGCAGAATCCAGATGATGGCAAAATAGCCTCCGCAGGGGTGGGGGCTGCAATGCCTTTTTGTGATCCTGTGGGACCCCGTATACCCATTCAATGTTACCCCCCAGTACCGGTTCACTGTGCACTAATGTTATCCCTAAGTTACCTCAGGTTACACCCCATTGTTCCCCAGTACCGGTTCACTGTGCACTCAAGTTTAATGTTATCCCTAAGTTACCTCAGGTTATACCCCATTGTTACCAGTTCACTGTACCCTATGTTTCTTATTCAAGTTTAATAGAATTTTTGGATTATTGTAGCTTGGTTATGCATAGGGAGGGGGGATATGTTGCTAGCTAGGGCCTGGCGGTCGGAAGATCACGTGATATGCGGGTAGATAAGGCCCCTCCCCTATAGCCAGTAGCAAGCAGGCGGAAGTGATGTTCTGAACCTCAGTTATATAAGGTCGTATTACTTGTTAATAAACTCATTTGCCATCCATCATATTGATGTCTGTTAGTAGGTGGTCCGCGCGACCTGGGTTTGGTCGATGTGCCGTTCCTGAAACAGGCCGCTGTGCCGTTGCGAAAGGCAACAATACATAAATTGAATTTTCAATTTAAAAAAATACCTTTGACAAATAGAGAAGTTACAAAACAGTATAAGCAAAAAGTATAGTTTGATGACTTTTCTATTTGATACATGTGGAAAAACCCATATATTTTATTCAATATCCCTGTCCATAAAGAAATGCTTGGCATTTTATTTCTGAATATTTTTTCACTGGCCAAGACGTGTAGCTTCTGTTCAAAACTACATGACTCAAATACTTTACATGGAACTCAAGCACTCTGAGGGAATTGAAAGGAATGAGAAAGCAAAATGGAAGTACTAGCAGAGGTGGTTCATCATTTCTTGGAGTGCACAGAGTATAGGTCAAGTCAGAACTTTGTGTTTGAGCCATAATTTGCATCCTGTGCAAAAGGCTATAATCAAAGACCAAGTCAAATCTCAAACTTAGTTTCCCATAGCTTCAGCTCTCAAACTCTTTAGGACAGCTCAAAACTGTTGAAACAGAGAGCTTCCTCTTCAAAGTGAGTTTTCTTAGGGTTTTTTTCTGTTCTCTCTGTCACTGACAGAGTGGTTAGCATTATACACTGAGTGGTGAACAGAAACATTGATTTAAGAATGGAGGGTAGGGCGCCAGCTGATCTTTAGCCTGGACTTCTCTACCTCCTGTGTCCTTCTCTATTTCTTTCGGTAATGTCATGTTATATAACCAGGAGCCGGGAACTGTGCGATTTCATTTCTGAGACTGGAGATGAAGGGATGATCTCTATAGACACAAAACTTTCTTCACCAGAAGGAAGCCCAAGGTCCAAATTTGGACATAAATTATGATGGAGATAGTCTACAAGATTATTAGTACCATGAGGGATATTAGGAAAGCATTGCTCATTTTCATTCGAAAAGGCAGATTTTGGTATGCAGTCTCTGATCTGCTGTTTGGCCTCAGAAGGCTTAACAGGTGTAATATAAGGCACCTATAACTATATGATGCAGGTTGTAATTAATCCTGTAAATTATCAGCCCTACATTTATTCCTCAAAATATCCTCAGCAAACAAAAGGAGGTATAAAAGTGGGGAAGGGGGAAAAATTAATATGCAACTGGATGAGATACAAAGTTATAATGACTACTTTCAACAGGGGAAGCAATTCATTATATGGTATAATGATATGAGTGAGCATTTCTATAATGGGTAAATCTGGTCATGAATATTTAACATGCACAGAAACAGCCAAGTGCAAAGCAGATTTTCTTTTGGGTTACAACCAGGGCACAAGTGCTTTCTGATTTTCCATTCACAGCACAATTTTATCTCTTAAGTACAAAGCAGATTTGATCATCTGGCAGTCAACTTCAGTGGCAAAATGAGTTTATTGGTTATCACTTAACCTTCTTACTTGGGGAATATATGCAAAAAAAAAATAATTTTTAGCTTCTTAATTGAAGATACAGCTTTAAAACTGGCTGAAAGAACCCAACTGCTTCTACTGGTTTATTAACCATATTCAGAAAGGCTGACAACAGTTTTCTTACATGCTGAAGGAGTATAGTACTCTAAAGCTAAGTATTTCCTCTTTGTATTATCTAAAGTGTCCACCAAGTGGACAGCTACACATGATAGGAAGTGTTAACATAGAATCACAGAATCATCATAGAATCGTAGAATACGAAGGATTGGAAGAGACCTTGAGAGATCATTGGTCCAACCTCCCTGCCAAAGCAGGCTCCCTAGCTCATACTGCACACATAGGAATCCAGTCCAGATGGGTCTTGAATATCTCCAGAGATGGAAACTCCACAACCCCCCTGGGCAGCCTGTTCCAGTGCTCTGTCACCCTCACTGTATAAAAGTTCCTATTTCCTATACTCTCACTTGCAGACATTGCCCCTTGTCCTGTCTCCACAGACCAAAGTAAAGGGGTTGGCCATTTCCCCCTGCATCCCATACTTAAGATATTTGTAGACATTAATAAGGTCCCCCCTTAGTCTTCTTTTCTCTAGGCTGAACAGTCCCAGCTCACTCAGTCTTTCTACGGCCAGTATGTTACTTATTCTCAGATTCTGCTTTTAAATATTTTTAAACTGTGATGTATTCAAGAATGTATCTTTCTAAACATAAACTTTCTTCCTCTTTGTCATGGCTAGAAATTTTGGTCTAGGAGAAGGTACAAACATCGCTGAAAATGAAACTTCTAAGTGGGGAAAACACTGTTTCACATAATTTGAACATATCCCAACCTTACAAATAATTGCAGAACACTTGTATATAATAGGTATGCATAAATGTGACATACTGGGAAAGATTTATAATAGGAACTCATACATAAAAAATACATTTGAGTCATACATCACAGGGATCTGTCGGACAGCTGGATTTTTAGAAAGCTTTCTCAAGGAGACATTTTGAAAACAAAAGAAGAGACCTTTGTTTTGGGGTGAATCTCACATAGCCTAATCATAGAAAGATAGGGTTTTGTTATTACAGTTATTATTATTACTCAGTAGTAATATGTAGCCATGTATCAAAACCAGGAGGTGGGGCTTTTGTTCTCCCACCCCTTTGCAAATTCAATGCCAACTTAATCTAAAAGTCCCAAATATGATACAAACTCTAACATGACAAATCTTGTAAGTGAAATAACATCTCCAAGACATGCAAAATAAAAACTGATTTTGAAGAATTGCTGAAGATTTGCAGTGTGCTGAGGGTCTACCCAGAAAACGAGAGATGAAACTCAGTGTCCTTACATGCAAAGTAAAGCTGAGAGGAGAGAAAAAACAAGCTAACTGTAAACATACTCTGATGCTCTTGCAGCTCTGAGTAAAGATCCTGGTCTCTGGAATTACAATCTCAGCACTTAGCAGCAGCAGAAAAAAATCAAATATCAGAAATTATTAGAAAGGAATAAAAATGTAAAATTTTATTATGGTTCTGTTTAAAGCCATGTGGCACTGAAAATCAGAAGAGAGTGTATAGTCCTCACAGGCTTTTCCCACTTGCTTCCCCTTTGAAAAATGACAAGGAAAGACAAGAAATTATCCAAAGACTTCAAAACAGAGTGAAAGAAGCTGAAAATGTCTTCCACTAAGGAAGATGGATAATTTAGACACTAACAGTATATGTGAGCTGTATGATATCATGACTGATGAACACAAAACTTTTGGTTCAAAGCAGGGCTGTGATGTTGAAATGTATTTGCTATTTGTCTTCAGTTAGCCAATTTCCTCACAGTGGTGCCATTTAAAGGATGAATTTGCTTTTGTGCAAAGTAGATTCCTTTCACAAGAAACTGTAGTGTAGAATCCGCTACAGATATGGACTATCAGATTGAAACCATGTTAGAGACAAAAGGATCTGAACTAAGACCAAGTCCTTCAGATCAGCTGTGTGGTAGACACAAAAATAAGTCAAATAATATGGAATTATTTTTTTTTTTTTTAAATAACCCAAAGACACAAAGAAGTTACCTTCCATGCAACACATCATTTTAACTCATATTTTCAGTCATAGGATATTGTGGATGGGACAAGACACTTAGGGGAAAATTAATATATAAGTCTATAAAGTAGTTGTAAACAGAGGGATGTAGATACAGTCTTTGACTCAAAGTGCATGAGCATGACTGAGACAGCATTATATAGATTTGTCTAATACCTGCACTTTTCTTAAGACTTTGCAACTGACTGCTATCAGAAACAGAATAGTGGAGCAGAGAAACATCTGTCTGGTTTTATGTGATTGTTCATAGTTCAAAATACCAGAACTAAAATGCAAAAAAAAAGTATTTTTTTGGGTTTTGTGGGGTTTGTTTGTTTGTTTTTTAAATTAAAATCAATCATCATACAGTAAAATTCCAGTCTTTTGTGATAGTTACAAGGCAGGGATAGCGAGGATGTTTATTGAAAACCTATGTTCCAGAGAACACTATGCAACATGACTAGGAAGATATAACCCATCTGTCTTTGACTACTAATGACTTTCCTCCACAATTGAAACCATGCAGCTGGGAGAAGAACCAGCTGCTGAAAAAGAAATATAATAGGAAATATTGATGGAAAGTTGATGGAACTGAAAGGCCACTCTCAAATCACATATGAGGAAGCCCTTCTGTTCAACGCAGGTGCCTAGAAGAATACTAAAAACAGCAAAGGAAGCCCCCCAAAAGAAATGGTGCATTCAGTTCTGCTCTGTTTTGCTGTCAGAGCAAGCCTTCCTCATTACACAGCCTATAAATGCCATCTCAGATTTGCTGTTTAAAGGCAGAAACATGTCTCTCATAGTATCTGTTTTGTACACAGAATAAACTGCATCATGCGGGCTTGAAGGGGCATCAAGGCGTCTCAAGTGTGATTTGCTGCTCCAAGCAGGACCAACAGTGAACTCAGGTGGGGAAGCACCAGGCTTTGTCTGAAGTCTGTTTGAAAATCTCAAGATAGAGTCTCCAGCCACTCTGAGCAACCTACTTCACCAGTTAGTTATCCTCAGGATGACATCTTGATTACAGTATGTGTAGCCTGAACTTTTCCTTTTCCAGCTTCAGTCTCACCCTTCTGTTCAATCCCATCCCCAGGATTACTTCCTTGTATACACCAGGGTGCTGTTAGGTGCCACAAAGCTGTCCCTGGTACCATCTGAACTAGACCCAGAGCTGTAGACTTGGTGCCACTTGAAAAACTGACAGAATGCGTTCAGTCACCTTCTCAAATCTTTAATAAAGACATTAAACAGGACTGGCCCGAAGAAAGCCACCTGCAGTCCTCATTTTCTGAGCATGAAAGCTTACAATATTTACACTTGGAAACTACCATACAGGGACTAAAAATCTCCCATCTTTTTAAATATCTGTAAGTAATGCCTACAGATATACAAACACAGAAAAAACTGATGGCTTGATTCTAGAATGGAAGGCATCATGGTTTAACCCCAGACAGTAACCACCCCCGAAATAGCTGCTTGCTCACTCCCTGCCTGTCGGATGGCAGAGAAAAATCACAGAGTGTAAGTAAGAAAACTCATGGGGTGAGAGAAAGAAAATTTGATAGGTAAAACAGAAGTTGTGCACTTAAGCTAAGAAGAAAAAAAAAAAATCATTCACTACTTCCCATAGGCAGGCAGATGGCCAGACATCTCCAGGAAAGCAGGGCTCCATCACATGTTAAGGGAAACTTGAGAAGATAAACACCATCACTACAAATGTTACCCCTTGTTTCTCCTTCTCACAGCTTTTATACGCTATAGGAAATCCTTGGGGTCAGCTGGGGTCAATTTTCCTGACTGTGTCCTCTCCCACCTTCTTGTTTATCCCCAGCTCACTCACCGGTGAAGTGGTGTGAGAAGCAGAAATGGCCCTGGCTATATGTAAGCACTGCTCAGCAGGAATGAAAACATCCCTGTGTTATCAACACTGTTTTCAGCACAAATTCAAAACGTATCCTCATATTAGCTACTGTGAAGAAAATTAACTCTATCCCACCAATTCCACACAATGCCACCTTGAAGCTAATTTTCAAACCAAATTAATTTCTTACATTTGTAATCAGTTAACTATCTGTGTGAATTAAGGAGAAAATAACAGATATGGCAACAATGACTTGGGAAAATTGTGTCTTCATGAGAGGAGTTGTTCAAACCTTTTGTTTGATGATATGTTGCTTTTCTGAATCTATTTCATTTTGGATGTTTTCTCCACTACAATAAAAAGGCATTTTTAAGAAAGCTCAGAATAAACAAACAGAGGTATTTCAGTACTGAGGTATTTTTATACATGGAGCTCATGCATAAAAATCTGACCACATATTTAGTATTTTACATATTTAGATGTAGGATCTCTCAGTCTTTGAACCATTCAGCCAACAGATATTACAGTTTTTAACCTATTCTGAACAAAGTAGTGAACATGAGACTACTAACAACTGCTAGAAATGTACTAACTGAAACTCTTGTTTGACCACAGTAGATAGTTTTCTTTTGTGAACAAATACTTGTGAAGCTTTGTTCTATGATAAACCAATTTTTTTTAATCTAATGTTGTATCTATATTTATATGGAATTTTTAATTGGTTTTATTTTGTTCAATCTCTTCTGCAGCTAAGATTACCAGTCTTCTAGCTTAACAAAGCTTGAAAAATATTATGCCACATAAAGTTAAAGTTAAACAAAACTATTCTCCTAAATTCTTAATCAAATTTTGAAAGTACGGTTTATGTGGCTCTGTTCCTATTCATTAAACTCGCAAATTTAAGAGCATTATAAAAAAAAACCCAAAATAGTCTTAACCTTTGCAAGATTACTTGTGTATGTATTATCACAGTAATGCAACTCTCAGGAATAATAAAACTCTCATATTTTTACATAAAACTTACATACAATAAGGTAGATTTGTGTGTGTGTTCATAGAGTAACATAAAATGTTATATTATCCAGAAGGTTGGGTTTGTTCTGTTGTAAATGTGCACTTCGTTCTCTGGTAATGGACTAAAGTTATTGTGCTAAACTTTCACAGAATCACAGAATCGTAGGGGTTGGAAGGGACCTCAAGAGATCTTCAAGTCCAACCCCTCCCGCCAAAGCAGCTCCCTAGCTCATATTGCACAAATAGGTGTCGTCACAGGTCTTGAATATGGCCAGACAAGGAGACTCCATAACCTCCCTGGGCAGCCTGTCCCAGTGCTCTGTCACCCTCACTGTGAAAAAGTTCCTCCGCATGTAGGTGCAGAACTTCCTATGCTCCAACTTGAAGCCATTGTCCCTTCTCCTGTCTCCACAGACAACTGAAAAGACATTGTCTCTTTCACCCTGTTTCCAACATTTCAGATATTTATAAACATTAGCAAGATACCCTCTGTCTTTTCTCAAGGCTGAATAGCCCCAGTTCATTCATCCTTTCCTCAGAGGGCAGTTGTTCCAGGCCTTTAATCATCTTTGTAGTCCTCCTCTGGGCTCTCTCCAGGAGATTCCAGTCTTTTTTATACCAGGGAGCCCAGAACTGGACACAATACTCCAAGTGGGGCCTGAACAGGGCAGAGTAGAGGGGAAAGATCACCTCCTTCAACCTGCTGGACACTCCTTTTAAAGCAACCCAGGATCCCACTGGCTTTCTTGGCCACCAGGGCACACTGCTGGCTCACGGCCAACCTGTCCAGGATCCCCAGGTCCTTCTCTGCAGAGCACCTCTCCAACAGGCCATCCTCCGGCCTGTAATGAAATATGCAGTTATTCCTTCCCAGGTGCAAGACTCACTACAAGAAGGACATCAAGATCCTCAAGTGTGTTCAGAGAAGGGCAACGAGGCTGGTGAAGGGACTGGATTGCATCATAGGAGGAACAACTAAGATAGCTGGGATTGTTTAGTCTTGAGAAGAGGAGGCTGAGGGGACAACTTATCACCACCTACAATTACCCAAAAGGAGGTTGTAGAGACGTGGGAGATGGTCTCTTCAGCCAGGTAACAGGAGATAGAACAAGAGGAAATGGCACAAAGCGGTGCCAGTGCAGGTTCTGATTAAGTGTTAGGAAAAAATTTTTAACTGAAAGAGTTGTCAGGACATGGAAGAGGCTGCCCAGGGAGGGGGTTGAGTCACCATCCTTGGATGTGTTTAAAAAAAGGGTAGATGAGGTACTTAGGAATATGGTTTAGCAGTTGGACTGGATGATCTTAAAGGTCTTTTCCAACCTTGTAACTGTGATTCTATGATTCTGTGTCTCCATAGTTGTTTCTTTTAACCATTATCTGGTTTCTCCCTGCCCAGCTCCCCAGCCTGTCCAGGTCTTGCTGAATGGCAGCACAGCATTCCTGTGTTTCAGCCACTCCTCCCAGCTTTGTATTTGCTGAGGGTGGATGCTATTTCCTCATCAAGGTCCTCAATGAAGATGTTAAACAAGATCAGACCCAACACTGACCCCTGGGGAACACCGCTAGTCACAGGAATGACTTGACATTTAACTAAATATGCAAAATACAGGATCATTACTTCCCATTAATTTTCTTCCTGTGTTGTGGGGTTTTTTCTTCTAGATTTCTCAGCCTTTCTCTGCTCTTCAATGCTCCAGAAAGAAAAAAGATGCAATTATCCAGTTTCTGTATTAAGGTTTACCCTTGAACAAAATGCAGAGCATCTGCAAAGATTTGTTATATCAGAAAGAGAGACTGGTTCAGCCACTTTTTTTCAAATAATAATAGGACGTTTTTTGTTATCTTGTGACTACATATTCCCCTAAGATGCATCTATATTACTTTGGAAAAAATGAAATCACTTCTCACCTTGACTTCTGTGATTACCACCAACAGCAGTCATTAACCTCCCATTGTTTCTTTCTCTTTGACTGTAATGTCAGGCTTAAAATATTCTTTGCCATGATAAAGCACTTTGAATCTGAAAACAGAACAATGAAAAAAAAAGTTTTGGCAAACAAAAGAAAAAGTACCTTGTTAAATTCTTCTAGATAAAAGGGTCAGTGATAATATCACGACAATAGGAAGGAAAAAAACATCTTAAGACATGCATGGTAAAATGTGAGTATGCTTACACAGCTTTAGGTATTATATAGCTGACTACCTATTTTATAAGCATAACTTTCCAGACGTTTCATCAAATGCTACTACAGACATTCACATCTCCTCAGCTGTATTTTACAAAGAATTTAAGAGCACACCTATGAGTTTTTAAGTACTTCTTTCTCTGTAATACTAAAAAGAAAATCTGTGTCATGTGACAGTAACCATTGAAAATATATTAGTTCTGTGTGACATTGATAGCAAAAGCAAAATAAATATGTCCAGAAAATAATATTGGAGTAGAATTACTGTGTGGAGAAGGCCAGATGCCCACCAAAGCCACTCCATCTCTCCCCTTTTCTGAACAGGGGAGAAAATACATATTTAGAGTCTTAGGAGTCAAGACAAGGACAGGGAGAGATCATTCTGCAATTAGAGTCATGGGCAAAACAGACTCAATGCAGAATAAAGGGAAGAAAACAAATTTATTACACTACACAACACACCCAGTGAAACCAGAGTTAGATAATGAGAAGCATGACCAGATCTTAAAGCACCTTCCCCCACCACTCCCTTCTTAGCAGACTTCACTAAGACTTCACTTCATGATTTCGCTCCCTTCTTCCCTCATCATGGTGGTGTGGGGAGGGGCAGGGAATGGGGGAATGGGGCTTTCAGTCAGTTCCTCCCAAGTTGTTTTCCTTCTTAGCTGGGGGGTCATGCTGCACATCCCTCCCTTGCTCCAGCGTTGGGTCCCACCCACAGAAGATAGTCCTCCAGGAGTGTCTCCATCAGTCCTTTCTGTGTCGGCATCAGCTCCTCACCAACTGCCACAGGGTGGATCCTTTCCATGGGGTGCCAACCTTCAGGCCCAGACTATTCCAGCCTGGTCCCCCACAGAGTCACAAGTCCCCCAGAAACCCCAGAAAACCATTGGTCAGTGCTTCTATAGGCTGTAAATGGGATCTCTGCTCCCTGTCATTATCCATGGGATGCAGAGGGACAGCCTGCTTCACCATGGTCGTCTCCACAGACTGCAGGGGAATCTCTTCCTCTGGAACCTGGAGTGCTTCACAGAATCACAGAATCACAGAATCTTAGGGGTTGGAAGGGACCTCAAGAGATCTTCGGGTCCAACCCCCCTGCCAAAGCAGGCTCCCTATCTCATATTACATAGATAGGCATCCAGACGAGACTTGAATATCTCCAGAGAAGGAGACTCCACCACCTCCCTGGGCAGCCTATTCCACTGCTCCGTCACCCTCACTGTGAAAAAGTTCTTCCGCATGTTGGTGCGGAACTTCCTGTGCTCCAGCTTACAGCCATTGCCCCTAGTCCTGTCCCCACTGACCACTGAAAAGGGGCTGGCCAATTCCCCCTGCCACCCATGTCTAAGATACTTGTAAACACTAATTAGGTCCCCCCTAAGTCTTCTTTTTTCCAGGCTGAACAGACCCAGCTCACTCAGCCTTTCCTCATAGGGGAGATGTTCCAGACCCCTAATCATCTTTGTCGCCCTTCTCTGGACTCTCTCCAGAAGGTCTCTGTCTTTTATTCCCCTCCTCACCTTCTTCCCTGGCCCTGGTGACTGCACAGTTTCTTACATCTTCTCACTCCCTTCTCTGGTGGCAAAAAGCAGCTCCTTGCATTTTTATTTCTCCTAAATGTGATTCCCAGAGGCGTTGTGACCATCACTGATGTGATTGGCCTTGGTCAGCAACTCCTTTGGCCTTAACTTGGCTGATGTTTACCCTCTTGGGCCTGCAGAGAGCTTCTAGCTGTTTCTTTCTTGCCATCCCTGCAGCCCCCCTTCTCCATTAGAACTCAGCCACACAAAATGGTGACAGTTATCATTAAAACTTTTTTTCTTGGGAATCTATCATGTTGGGTTTTCCTCTCACCTACTATGTGCAAGACCACTTTCTATCTTGAATTAATTCTTTCTTATAATATAATTACATAGATGAATTTGGTAGAATTAAAAAAAAAGAGGGAGTTTGAGATTTGGCACTAACTCTGCAATCAAGCTGTTTCTAATCAGTCAGAGAAGTCAATGTTTTCAAGGTTTCCCAGAATGTAAAAGTTTCTAACCACTGTACAAATGGTTGTTGCACAGTGGATTATGTTCTCTCCCACCTTCTTCCTTTCTGAAAAATGTGCAGTGAAAAGACTTGCCAAAATTACACCAGCAATGAAGTCAAGTACCCAGACAGGAAGGTTGCCTGTGGTAAAATCAGTCCAGATGCCTAATAACTTTTCATGGCATAGTTTTCAGTTTAAACAGGTTTTCAACGTAAGTACTTCTTAAAATATGTAATTCCTAACATTTACTAGACTGGTTTTTCTGATTTGGATAAAATAATGGACTCCCTATCACCTTTCCATCTGAAATTATTTTCCCTTTAGAGGCTCACAGCAGTCCCTTGTCATTGGCATTCAGTGAGACCTCATATTCCTCTGCTGAAATGAGCTATGTGTCCATTTTCTTCCCTCATGTCATGCAAAATCAAAGTATCACTCAAGTCTAAGTTATATCGTACAGGTTAGCAAGAAATTCCTTAAATGTACCGATTTTTGGCAGGCTTTCAATAAGCAGAATAGACATACTTACAGCTTAACACTTAACTCGTGCTCAACCAATCTCATAGCCTTCTATGATGTAATCACCTGAGGGATAACAGTAGATGTCATCTTCCTTGACTTCAGCAAGGCTTTCGATACTGTCTCCCATAACATCCTTGATAACAAAAGATGGGATAGATGAATGGACGGTGAGGTGGGTTGAGAATTGGCTGTTGGACCGAGTACAGAGGGTTGTGATCAGTGGAGCAGAATCTGACTGGAGGCCTGTAACTAGCGGTGTTCCCCAGGGCTCGGTGTTGGGTCCAGTCCTATTTAATATCTTCATTGACGACCTTGATGAGGGCATAGCATTCACCCTCAGCAAGTACGCTGATGATACAAAGCTGGGAGGAGTGGCTGAAACGCAGGAACACTGCGCTGCCATCCAGCATGACCTGGACAGGCTGGAAAGCTGGGCAGGGAGAAAATAACGACATTCAACAAAAGCAAGTGTAAAGTCTTGCACCTGGGGAGGAACAGCCATTCATTTCAGTACAGGCTGGGGGATTTCCTGCTGGAGAAGAGCTCTATGGAGAAGGACCTGGGGGTTCTGGTGGATGACAGGTTGGCTATGAGTCAGCAGTGTGCCCTGGTAGCTAAGAGAGCCAATGGGATTCTGGGGTGCATCAGAAGGAGTGTGGCCAGCAGGTCGAAGGAGGTGATCCTTCCCCTCTACTCTGCCCTGGTCAGGCCCCACCTGGAGTATTGTGTCCAGTTCTGGGCTCCCTGGTATAAAAAAGAACAGGGATCTCCATGAGAGAGTCCAGAGAGGGGCTACGAAGATGATTAAGGGCCTGGAGCATCTCCCCTATGAGGAATGGCTGAAGAAGCTGGGACTATTCAGTCAGGATTAAAGAAGACTGAGGGGAGACCAAATTGGTGTTTACAATTATCTTAAGCATGGGATGCAGGGCAAATAAGTCAGCCCCTATTCAGTGGTTAGTGGAGACAGGTCAAGGGGCAATGGCTGCAAGTTAGGACACAAGAAGTTCCGCACCAACATGCGGAAAAGCTTTTTCGCAGTGAGGGTGACAGAGCACTGGAATAGGCTGCAAAGGGGGGTCGTGGAGTCTCCTTCTCTGGAGATATTCAAGACTTGTCTGCAGTGTGAGCGCAATATGAGCTAGGGAGCCTGCTTTGGCAGGGGGGTTGGACCTGTTGATCTCTTGAGGTCCCTTCCAACCATAGAATCATAGAATCATAGAATGGCAAGGGTTGGAAGGGACCCCAAGGATAATAGAGCACCAACCCCCCTGCCACAGGCAGGGCCACTAACCTCAGGCCTGGATCTACACAAGGTTGCCCAGGGCTCCATCCAACCCAGCCTTGAACACATCCAGGGATGGGGCATCCACTATTTCTCAGGGCAGCCAGTTCTGGCACCTCACCACTTTTTCTGTAAAAAACGTCCCCCTAATATCCAATCTAAACCTTCCCTCCTTTAGCTTTAAACCATTCCCCCTTGTCCTGCCATTATCTGCACCTTTAAAAAGTTGATTCCCCTCCTGTTTATAAGCTCCCTTCAGGTACTGGAAGGCTGCAATGAGGTCGCCCTGCAGCCTTCTCTTCTCCAGGCTGAACAAGCCCAGCTCCCTCAGCCTCTCTTTGTAGGGCAGGTGCTCCAGCCCTCTAATCATCCTTGTGGCCCTCCTCTGAACCCTCTCCAACAGTTCTACATCTTTCTTGTATTGGGGGCCCCAGATCTGGACACAGTAATCCAGATGGGGCCTCACGAGGGCAGAGTAGAGAGGGACAATCACCTTCCTGTCCCTGCTGCCACCCCTCTTCTGATGAAGCCCAGGATACCATTGCAAGAGCACACTGCTGGCTCATGTTAGGTTTCTCATCTACCATGACACCCAGGTCCTTCTCAGCAGGGCTAGTCTCAAGGAACTCTTCTCCCAGTCTGTATCTATGTCTGGGATTCTTCCAGCCCAAGTGCAACATCTTACACTTGGCAGTGTTGAACCTCATTAGGTTCACCCAGGCCCATCTTTCCAGCCTGTCAAGATCCCTCTGCACGGCTTCCTTTCCTTCTAGGGTGTCGACCACACCACTCAGCTTGGTGTCATCCGCAAACTTGCTGAGGGTGCACACAATTCCATCATCAATGTCATTGATAAAGATGTTAAAGATAACTGGTCCCAAGACAGACCCCTGGGGGACACCGTTTGTCACCGGCCTCCACCTGGACATAGACCCATTGACCACCACCCTTTGGCTACGGTCTGTTAACCAGTTTCTTATCTCCTGGATGGTCCATCCATCAAATCTACATCTCTCCAATTTAGAGATAAGGATGTGGTGGGGGACTGTGTCAAAGGCCTTGCACAAGTCCAGGTAGATGACATCGGTCACCTTCCCTTTATCTACTGATGCTGTCACTCCATCATAGAAGGTCACAAGATTGGTAAGGCATGACCTTCACTTGGTGAAGCCATGCTGGCTGTCCCGGATCACATGCTCTTCCCTCATGTGCTCCAACATGTCAACCAGGAGGATCTGTTCCATGATCTTCCCAGGCACAGAGGTGAGGCTCACCAGCCTGTAATTCCCTGGGTCTTCCTTGCTCCCTTTCTTATAAATGGGAGTGATGTGACCTTTTTTCCAGTCCCCAGGAATCTCTCCTGACAGCCATGACTTTTCAAATATGATGGAGAGCAGCTCAGCAACCACATCAGCCAGCTCCTTCAGGACCCTGGGATGCATGTCATCCGGCCCCATAGACTTGTAGACATTCAGTCTCATGAGGCGGTCTCAGACTTGCTCTGCTCTTACAGTGTGGGGGGGAATTTTCTCCCCCAGTTCCCACCTAGAGGTCCAGCGATGCAAGGTTCTGGGATTTGAGAAGTATGATAATCCTGGTTGCCAGAGAAGACTGAGGCAAAGAACTCATTCAGTACCTCAGCCTTCTCCTCATCAGTTGCAGCCAATTCTCCTTTCTCATTTACCAAGGGGGGTACGTTCTCTTTGACCTGTCTCTTCTGGCCAATGTACCTGTAAAATCCCTTCTTGTTGTTTTTAACATCCCTCGCCAAGTTCAGTTCCATCTGTGCCATGGCTTTCCTGACCTCGCCTCTGCAATTCTGAACAGCATCCCTGTATTCTTTCCAGGCTACACACCCTTGCTTCCAGAGCTTGTGTTTGCCTTTCTTTTCTCTCAGTTTGACCAGCAGGTCCTTACTTAGCCATGCTGGCCTCCTGCCCCTCCTGCCCACTTTCTTATTCAGAGGGACAGAGAGCCCCTGAGCTCTCAGAAAGGCATCCTTAAAGAGTAGCCAGTTGTCCTCAACATTTCTGTCTCTAAGGACCACCTCCCAGGAGATCTTGGTCAACAAGTCCTTAAGCAGCCTAAAGTTTGCTCTCTTAAAGTTCAGTGTCCTGATCCCACTCTTCGCCAGGCCCACATCCCTTGAGATCGCAAACTCAACTAGGGCATGGTCGCTGCAGCCCAGGCTGTCTCCAACCTTGACACCTTTAATGATCTCCCCCACATTGGTGAGCACCAGGTCCAGCAATGCATCTCCTCTGGTCGGTCTATCAACAATTTGAACCAGAAAGTTGTCATCTACAGACTCCAGGAGTCTCCTGGATCTCTTGCATGTCACTGTGTGGTTTTTCCAGCAGATGTCTGGGTGGTTCAAGTCCCCCATCAGGATGAGTGCCTGTGACCGCAATACCTCCTGTAGCTGAAGGAAGAAAGCCTCATCAGTAGTCTCTCTTTGATCAGGTGGCCTGTAGTTGACCCCTATCATCAGCTGCTCTTTATTAGCCCCATCCCTAATTCTGACCCACAGGCTTTCGACCTGCTCCTGACCACTTCTCAGAGAGAGCTCCTCACAGTCTATCCACTTTTTAACATAGAGGGCAACTCCCCCACCCTTCCTTCCTAACCTATCCCTTCTAAAAAGTCGATTCCCTTCTACAGGGGTATTCCAACTGTGGGAATCATCCCACCATGTTTCCATGTTTGCAACTAGATAAAAATTTTCCAGTGACATCACTGTTTCCAACTCCTCCTGCTTGTTACCCATGCGGCGTGCATTCGTGTAAAGACACTTCAGCTGGGCTTTCTGACACAGTAGCTTTTTTGAGGAGCCCTCCCTCAAACAACTGGGAGGAATCTAAAGTTTTCCCCCACTGCCTCCTAGAGAGGCATTAGAAGGTTCCAGAAGGGGGGTCAGCAATGCTATCTCCTCTGAGGAGTCCTCAGAAGTTCCTATGGGACACTTTAGAAGTATTTCCCTACAGTCTTTAGAATTTCAGCATCCCTAAGCCCTTCTCTATCCTGTTGAATTTCACCCTCTTCATACTTTGAATCTAGTGTAAAGCTAGAGGTTACTTGCTCTACCCTAGGAAGCCTCACTATATCCCCTCCCCCCTTCCTAAGTAGTTTAAAGCCCTGTCAATGAGGCCTGCCAGCTCTTGAGCGAGGATTCTTGTCCCTCTTGGGGACAGCTGGCACCCATCCGCTGCTATCAGGCCAGACGCTGAGTAAACGTCCCTGTAATTAAAAAACCCAAAGTTCATAAGGTGACACGGACAATTCTGTGATTCTCTGAGTCCCTCTGTCATACCTGGGATTTCTGTTAGTTTCTGTGAAGAAAAAAATAATTATATATGTGTCATAAATGATTCACACGTGTTGCAGTTTTGTGCAGCTGGGTTTGGGGGAAGCAGGGAGGGGCTGCAGGGGTGCCTTTCTGCAGGCCTGATGGAGTAAACAGCAACTGACTCAAGAGCAGAGTCATCGTTTACCAAGGCTGAGCCAATCAGCAATGGTCACTGTTAATGCCCCTGTGTGGTGGTTTAGCCCCAGCCAAGGGCTGAGCCCCACACAGTTGCTTGTTCTTTTAACAAAAAGAAGAGGGGGGGAGCAGTTGCAGGGAGTGGGGGGGGGAAGGAAAGGGAAATGTAAAGAGGGAAATAAAACCAAACCAAAGCCTAGAAAACCAAAACCCCATGGCTTGGGATAAGGATAGTTTACTAAAATTACAGAAACAGATAAAAAACATACAAAATGATAACACGACTTTAGAGCACAATATAGAAGAAACTGATGACACACAATGTAGTCTCTCACCGAACCACAAAACTTAGGCCGTACAACCCAGAGCCGTCCCAGAACCCCACAGTCCCAAAGAAACTGCACATCCTGGGGTGGTTTTTTTTTTCTCCTCCTTCCAGATCCCCCTTTAAACTGAGCATGACGTAATTGGCATGGAATATCCTCTTTGGCCAGTTTCGGGTCACCTGTCCTGGCTGTGTCCCCTCCTTTCTCATTAGTAGGGAAATATGAAGGACTGAAAAAGTCCTTGATTGCTAAGCAACAATTAGAAACATCAGGGTGCTATCAGCACTGCTCTCATTCCTAACACCCAAACACGGCATTCCATCCACTGCTAAAAAGTAAATTAACTCCATCTTAGCTGAAACCAGAACACCCTGCACCCCATGGAAAAGATCATGGTGGAGTAGGTGTCCCCCCACAGCCTGTGGGGGGAAAGATGGGAACCAGAGACCCCACCCACAATCTGTGGAGATGCCACCTACAGTCTGGGGAGATACAGCCAGGATAGCCAGCCCACACTGGCCAAAGGGCTATGCCATGTAGCCTACCGCCACACTCCATCTGGAAGCAGGAAAGCAAGCTGGGAGGCGGACTTGCTGCTTGGATACAGGATGGCCTTGGTGGCAGTTGAGCAAGCAAGGAGCTGCAGTGGGCTCAGGTTCTGGCAGGTGTTAAACCAAAATGGCACGGTCATGGGTCCCTTAAATATTAGCATGGGAATTAAGTTCCATTAATTCACCCAGTAATCCATTAAGTTCCACCCATCCATCCATCCATCCATCCATCCATCCGTGGATGCATGTCAAGGTACTTGCCCAGTAACTGCCACAGGCCAGTAATCTTGAGAACTTCTGCGTCTGTATCTCCTCCTGCTCGTGAGCTTGTCCAGATTCAGGTTCACTAGTGAATTGCACGTGCACATATGCACGCAGACAGACAGACATACAGACATGCACAGAGCTCTCCCACCAGTAGCTGGCCCCAGACCCTTGGTGCTTTCCAACCGCTGGGACCCTGTCACCTGTGATCCCTCCGTTCTGCCATTGCTAGCAGCTGGGCCTCTGGACCCACCTCGCTCCCGGTCTTGACCAGCACCTCACAGAAAAGGGCTTGGAACAGATCTTTTTTCCTTTGCTCTCAGGAAGCCCAGCCCTCCTGCATGGTGTGCCAAGCTAGCCCTCTTGAAATAACTCTTTCCCCTTCTGCCTGTTGTAGTTTTGCCTTGCTGAGTTCTGTTGGAGAAGGGGGAGGGCTGTAGGGGTGTCTTCTGCAAGAAGCCACTAGAAGCTTTCTGCAGGCCTAACAGATTAAACACCAGCCAACTCAAGGCAGGAGCCAGTGCTGACCAAGTCCAAGCCAATGAGCTATGGTCACAGTGCCTCATTCAATCACATTTAAGAACTAAAAAAATGCTAGCAATCACATTTTGCTACCAGAGAAAAGAGTGAGAAGTGGTAAGAAACTGTGCAGACACCAAGGCCAGGGAAGTTGGGGGAGGAGGTGCCCAGGTGCTGGAGAGAAAGATGCCACTGCATCCCATGGAAAAGGACAAGACTCCACCTGCAGCCCATGGAGAGGCTCCATGCTGGAGCAGGTAGAGACATTGAGAAGATGCTGTGACCTGTGATGGTGCAAGCCCCTGCCAGCACTTGCAGACCAGTGAGAGAGACAGATTCATGCTGGAGCAGTTTTGCTGAAGGGGTGGAAGGCTTGTGACTTCATGGAGGACCAGGCTGGAGCAGTCTGGGTCTGAGACTTAGAGACATTCTGTGATTTTTGCACTGGGGCAGCTGGTGAAGATCTGAAACCCCATGGGAAAAGCCTCATGTTGGAGAAGTTTGTGGAGGACTGTCTCCCGTGGGTGGGACTCCACACATGAGCAGGGAAGGGGTATGAGGAATGCCTCCCCTGCCCCGCCCTAATCAGGCTAAGAAGGAAAACAACTTGTAAGAAACTGAGCAAAACCCCCATTCCCCCAGGCGCTGCCCCTCCCCGCAACACCATGGTGGGGGGAAGAATGGAGTAAAATCATGGCTAAAGTTAAGTTTGCTAGAAGGGAGGCGTGAAGGAAGACATTTTTAGATCCAGCTGTACTTCTCATGATCTGACTGTGGTGTCACTGTGTGGTGTAGTGCAGTAAATGAGATTACTTTGTTTCTTTTATTCTGCATTGAGTCTGTTTTGCCTGTGACACTAATTGCAGAATGATCTCTCCCTGTTATTGGGTTGACTCCTAAGCTTATATATATAATTTTTCTCCTCTGTCCAGCTGAAAAGAGGAGTGATAGAGTGACTTTGGTGGGCATCTCACCTTCAGCCAGGGTCAAACCACCACATCACACTGTGTTGGTTATTCCAGTTTATCATCAACTGCAAGGCCAAATGTTATATGAATACAATATTTAAAAATAGATTACAAAAGAGTGCAGAAACTTCTCCTGGACACAGAAGTAAGGAAAAATAGAAATCAGATATAACTGATACATAAAAATCTGCCTTATACTGTTGTTGTATAGATTTCAAAGGTTTGATTGTAATCCTTCAGGACCAGAACTTCAATTGTGCTTCATATTCTATTTGTGCTATTTTTCTTTTATCTTTACTTAAGGGTCAAAAGTAAGTAACCATATTTTTTATTTCCAGTATCTTTCCATGGATGCAACTCATAGAGTACATAAAGTGCTCCTGGGAATAATTAGCTTCCAGTTACCACCATTTACATTACCACTTGTTCTGCTTGTAAAACTCTGAAAATTCTCTCTCACTAAATTAGCAAGGCTTTCTTTTCCCTTCTTTCCTGCTTCCACTGTGTCACTGTGTGAAAGAGCACTATCTCCACTGAGAAATTTATTCTCAAGCTAATAGCTTTGCAAGTCGGGTTGGAGCTGTTCTTTGAGAAACTTAGTGGCTAAGTGCCCATTTCTTCCAAGAAGTGTCTAGGATATACCTACTGTCCTGTCTAATTAGGCAGTGTTATCACATGTCCAACTACATTCATTTTCTTTGTCTTAAATATACAACACTTGCATATGCTTAAGAAGTCCAGCCAAAGATGCATTTTCAATATCCCAGGTGAACATACTGAAGAAAATATTAGAAAACACTACTTAAGGAATTGCAGAGTAGATAGAGATTTGTGTGAAAGGAGAAAGCACAAAATTAATAGTGAGAAGTACAGTGAGAAGAGCGGAGCAAAGTCCCTAGCAGAGCTCCTCAGGGCCACCTTCACTTAATTTCATTTGTAACCTTTTGGTTAAAGAGGGGCGTGCTGATTAAATTTTCTGATGACACAAAGTATTCTCAATACAGAAAAGGATCAGGGCGATACTGAAATACAGACCCAGATATAACTGAATTGCTTTGTGACTACAATTGCCTGGAGGATACATTTGAGAATAAACAGAATTAAATATGTTCTACAACAGAGAAAATGCTCTTGGGAATTGGTAAGAAAACTTACTATAATAAAGTTTAACAAACATGAATAGTTGAAAGGGCATTTAGTTTCATAACTGATCACAAGATGACAAGTCAGAAACATGATGTACCTAAAAATAAGCAAGTGCAGAATTTATTAATTCATTCTCACAGAATGTCGTTCTGATTGAATACTACTTTCCACAATCCTGTGAAGTTTTCCTATGGAATACTATTTGGAGCTCTACAGGCACATCTTTGAAAAAAGCTTATCTGGAATGTGAACGAGTAGGGTAAGAGAAGCTAATCAGAAAGTACATAAAACAATTTGAAACAAAACTGGGAAAGAAATCCATGCTTACCAAGACTGCAGAAACAGGACTGTGTTAACAAAGTCATTTTCCTATAAATAACAGGTGGAGAGTTACACGGTAAGAGACTAAAGTACAAAGAGATAAAAGCTGTTTAAAAAGAAACACTGGTGCCAGCACAGAAAGAGATAAATGGTCAAAGAATAGGCTGGAAGTAGCAACTAGTTCATGGCCAGTTCAAGACTACTAACCATCAGCATGAAGTCACACAGTCATAGAACGACGAAGTGCAAAACACAGAGCACTTGAGGTTGGAAGGGTCATCTGCAGGTCTTTTGTTCCACCCACTCTGCTCATGCATGGACACCCAGATCTGGTGACCCAGGACTGTGTTTAGATGGCGTTAGAGTACCTCCAAAGATAGAGACTGCACAAGTTCTCTGAAAAACATGGATGCCAGATTCCCATCAAAGCCACTCTATCACTGCCCTTCCTCAGCTGAACAGGGACAAGAAAATACAGGAAAACTCATGGGTCAAGATAAATTCAGGGAGAGATCACTCACCAGTTACCATCACAGGCAAAATCATTTTGAAGGACTCAAATCTTGATTTCACAAGGTTCACCAACCATGAGGGCATACAAGTGAGTAATTTATATAACACACATAAAGGAAAATATTAATAATAGTTCAACCTCCATGTGTATGAACGCAATTGAGCTTTGCCTGTGAAGTTTAATCCAGCATTGTTTTTCTACCTGTCTGTACCTATGATTTAACGCCCATCCGTGTGTGCAACCCTGTAAATTTTGGGTGTCCTTTGCCACTCTCGAATCTGAAACAAAGTTGCTATTTTGATTAACAAATTCCAGTTAATCACTCTGTTAAATTGGGTGATGATTAAGTGTTGTTTAAAGTTATGCAACCTAATATTGTGATCTACTTCAAAAATATTAATAAATATTAAGTGCTAAACTAAAGCCCTGTAACAAATCTCATTCTCACCAGGAACTCAGCCAGGACAGCTAATCCAAACTAGCCAAAGGAATATTCCATACCATATGACATCATGGTTTATAAAGGAGGTTGGCCAAGGAGAGGGGGGGTCACTGTTTCAAGACTGGCTGGGCATCAGATTTTGAGCAAAATGCATTGTGTAACACCCACTTTGTATGTTCTGTTCTCTAAGTACTGTTATTATTTTCCTCTCCCTTTGCTGTCCCAACAAACTTTTTTTATCACAACCCATAAGTTTTACCTTGTTCTTCCAATTCTTCTCCCCATTCCACTCTGGGGGAGCGGTAAGCAAGTGGCTATGCGATACTCAGGTGCCATCTGGGGCTAAACTACAACATTCTAGTAAAACATGTCTGGCAATAAAATAAACAAGACAATAGGAGCAGTTTTGTGTGACACAACAAGGGCACTTGCCCTTGTTAAACTTCATGCACTTGGTGATTCCCCAGCTCTGTAATCTGTCCATATCCCTCTGCAAGGCTTCTCCACCCTCAATGGAGTCCACAACTCCTCCCAATTTGATGTCATCTGCAAACTTAACACACCCTCGAGTCCTGTGTCCAGGTTGTTTATGAAAACATTAATCTATGAAACATTTTCATCAGTTCACCAAACTTGTTGTCTACAATACAACTGCTAGTACTTTTTCTTCTATTTATTCCTATTCCTGTGCCATTTTATGTATATGAAATATGTATACAGTATTTGGACACTGCCATTAGATTTTCTAGACCCTTGAAAATGAAACATAAGTTAGGGCAGTATTTTATTATTAGGGTTACTACAGAGTTACTACAGAGTGACTGGCATTAGTTACCATGGGATAGAATATTATGGTCTGATTAATCGCTCAAAGTTGTATAAATACACAAACTATGGCTAGGCAATATGGAGCTAATGGTAATAATGTAAATTTTTTAAATAATATATTTTACAGAAAATGGAGATTGCTAAAAATTAAGGTTTCTAGTTTACTATCCAATTTTAAAGTTGTATTTTTAACTGTTAAGTTTCATAGAATTCTTATTTGAATGGCTTTAGATAACTTAGAGGAATCAAAAGACTCCTTGAGCATTTCAGTATTTTGACTTCATATCTGGAAGCCATCCCCCATGTCATATCTTTCAAATATAAATATGTCCCCAATGCATATACCAAGCCCTACAGTCTCATTTTGTCCTTTGTAGTGTCATGCTAATGCACAAAATAAGTGGGAGGGAAAATTTTTCTGAGTCAGGGTAATAAAAAATTAATTCCCAATAGTTTAATAGTACAGAGTAAGAATGATATTAACTAATATGAAAAGCCAATTCACCAAAATCATGATACTGCAGAACTGCTTGGTTTTTGAGATCAGTAGGTCTCCTTGAGATTAGTTCTGCATAGCTAAGCATAGCTACTTCACTTCTCAAAAGCCACACTCTTAAACTGCTCACTAGTGAACAGAAATTACTGGATTAGTTCAACCCTCATGCCCAGTACCAGCCAGCTTCCACCGGAAATTAATAGACAGCTCTCTAGAGAAGAAAGCTATCTAGTTTCAATGTATGCATACATGAGAATTTCCTTTCTCTGGTTTCTGGTCACAACAGCCATTTGGAATTTATGTGTACACACATGAAGGTAAATAAATTAGTGTAGGTAAATTTGGCTATGACATCAAGGGAGACTTTTTTTGAAAAGACAGTCTGTAGTCCAGAGCTCATGGCAGATAAGAAATTTCTGCTGCTTAGTAATGCTTTGCACTACGAAACTGTCGCTTGCTTCTCCTAGTGCTGAAGCTTTCCACAACCATATTTATCTTCAATCATACAATATATAAAAAGTGAATATGACAGATATAACAGATGCTGAATTGAGACTCAGAGAGAAAATAAGTCATTTATCTAAAATCCAGTATAAAACTTGAGACGAAATTGATGCCTTTTCCATCCACATCTACAAATTCTTTCAAGAGCTCCCTAAATTCTTGATTGTGCTTCTCTTACCCATTAACATTCAAAATCCTTAAAATAAACCTGCTAAACCCAAGTACACAAAATAATCGAGATAATTTGCTCTAAGAAGCAGTACTGCTACAAGTACTGGGAACTTTTCACAAGAAATGTTTTTTCTCCTTATCACATTAGGTCCTCTTAGCCAAGAGTTCAGATCAGTTGTGTTAAATTCAGTAAGAAAAGGTTTTCTGACTGGTAAGGAGACTAAATGAGCCCGTGTTCTAGTGACTGACACGCAGGAATGCTTGCACTGCCTGGGCTAAAAACTCCAACCCAGATCAGTGCAGTAATGACAAACCTATGAATGACCAGAGAGAACATTTTTTTCTCCTATTATTCCATTAGAAAATACCTTGGTGGTGTTCTCTTATTAAAAAAAAAAACCAAACAAAAAAAGCCCAAATGTAAAAAAAATCAACCCCAAAACCAAAAACCACCACAGAATATTAAAGTCTTAAAAACTTTGGAATGAAGTCTTATAAAACATCATTTTCTCCTGCTACTAATAAGTCAATTTAGGTTAACCAAAAACCTTACTGAATGGTAATTTTATTAAACAGATTTTATGCATATTGATTTCATGCATTATCTTAGAGATAATACTAAAAATGGCAGAAACTGCTTTGCCTGTTAGTCTGCATGTCAGGAAGCATTCAGAGACCGAGTGAGTGGTTGGCTTCAAGCAGGATTAAAGCTGAGCATAGGTAAATAAGATTTTTTATATAACCTCATAAAAATACAGAAAACCATAATTATTAATCAATTTTATCTTATTATGCTAACATTGAAAAAATACACAAAACCACCTAAATAACCTAATAAAAAGCCTTTTGGTCATACCCAATGTCCAGCATTGTTTAACAATAGCATCATGTGTTCACAAGATACATAAAGAGAAAATCTATTGTATAAAGAAATATATTTGCTGTGTAATAAGGCATGGAAAAATAGGACCCAAAGATCAAAACCAGAAGTATGCTCTCTAAAACTATTGAATACATCTGAAAATTGAATTGACTTCATATAGAAATCTTGATTGACAAAAAGCTTGACCACCAAGATGTCAACACAGGAAATATTAGACAGCAAATCTTAGAGGAAAATTTCCTAAGCATATCAGTCAAATCCTGCCAGGGGTTCTTCTCAGTCATTAATGCCTATTGTAAGGGCAGTGGGCCACATAAACAATCACATTTTGATCTATATGATGTATCTTCTTTGTGTTAAAATGATAACTTTATTCTTTTACAAAACAATATTTCACTGAAAAGAAGAATAATCAAAATCAGGGAAATTCCCAAACCTCCCAATAAAATGTATGGTTTTGTGCAGAAGGAATTATAATATTAGTAGGCACAGTATAGTATAACACAAAAGGTGTTAGATGTCTGTTTAAAAAAATATAACATTACTTTCCTATTTAAGATAAAGTCAAATGACACTCTGTCTGACCTTTCAAAACAGAAGGTGTGCAATAGATTTCTTTGCCTGCTAGAAAAGTGTTTTTAAAATATACAGACAAGGTGCTCAGGCAAATTCTATAATGGCTGTGGCATAGATGGAGTTCTATCATTATAACCTCATATGCAATATCTTACAACTCTGAGCACTGATTTATTTCAGTGATAATTCCACACAAGAAGAAAGTTAGCTTTTATTAAAACACTTTCTTGGAAATAAAAAGGATTTTTTTTTTTAATTTGTGCACACATTTGCATACAGAAAGAATAACATGCATGAAAAGATAAGATCATAGGTTCATATCAGTAGTTTATGGAAGTTAACTGTAATAGTACAAACGTCAGAAAATCAGACTGTGAAGGTGAAGGGAACACTGAGAGAAGATTGCTATAGTGAGCAAAGATATCACAACTATGCTTTTAAAAATGTGAAAACAGACATACATAAGCAAAATTTCAAACCACAAATGATTCAGTGTGGCAGTTAGTCTCACCTGAATTAATTTTAGACAAAAAAAAAAGAAAGACAGAGGATCATTAATAATGTCAACAAGTTTTTTAAGTAGTTGATGACAAAAAAACTACCCCAGAATGGAAAATATATTAAAACATAAATGGAAAAGATAGAAAGTGTGTATGCAAAAATCTAGGTACATTTCCACTGAATTGCTCACAGCAACCGCAGGACTTCTGTACATACGTATGCAGCAATACACTTTATTTAGTTTTGCTCTGCATGTGCATTTTGTTGTTTCTATATATGTTCAATATTTTTAAAATGTAGACCTCAGTTTCAGCATTTCTCCTTTGATAACAGCAGTGGTGAACCATCAGCTACGATATTCAGCAGAAGTCCCATAATGTTCTTTTAACATGCCTGTTTTGAAAAAATAGGAGAGAGATTAAAGAGAGGGCCAATCTTGATCTCTTGGCCAGAAGTTAATACACTTTCTGTTATAACCTCACATACGGATACCTGTCACTGATTTGTCTGGTTTGCATTGACTGACAATTTCTCCACTAATCCCATTTCACTTAATGTATAAGTAAGTTTCAAGAATGTGAAATAAAATGGGATAGTATACTGACAGAGATATATAGATATACGTACAGATGCTATAGATATATATGCATGCATATATAGATCAGAGAGATGGTAGAGGTATATTTGTATAAATGAATATAGAAGGAAATGGAGATTTAGATTATGTAGAATAGATATATAGTTAGATATAGATTAGACATAGATAGATATAAATAGAGATGAGATTAGATTAGGGGAGAAAGAGAAAGGGATATAGATATAGATGCAGATACAGAATTTCTGTGCCTTCCTTAGGATAAAAATATTTAAAATATGCTATGAAAATCTTATAAGGAATCATGAGGTTAAATGATGTCTCTGAGTTTGCCTGAGGTTGTGGGAGGTCTGTAACGACGCTGTGAGGAAGCTGCAATGATCACAGTCTGTAATCTTTCATCAAGTAGCACAGCAGTGGAGGTGTCACCACTGATACTTTCCTGTGATGGATTTACTTGAAGCAAAGTCCCTTGAGGCAAAACTGTCTGGAAAAAAAAAAAAAAAAAAGGCATGAAAGGACCGTAGACATAAAAGGAGCATAGTATGACTTTCACAATTTTAAGAGGATACTGGGTGTATTTAGTCAAATGCAGTGAAAACTTTTCATGATTCTGATTCCACCATACTTGCTGAGAAAATATACTGATAATGCCTTTTCCCAGTTTCAGGGGCACTGCTGTTGATATTTGGAAGTGAATTCTTCATTTGAATGTAATGTTTTCCCAGTTTAGTTCAACTCAGTTTGCAATAATATTTTGCCCTGAGAAAACATATTTCTTCTCCTGCTAAGTGTTTGTCTTCCTGCTCCACCAGCAAAAAAGTAATGTACATGTGGTGTAAAGAAACAGAGCAGTAAGTTTAAAACCACACAATTGCAAAGAAACTATCTTCCTTCAGGCAAGACATCTAGGGATGCTGTAATGCATACTTGTCTTGTGAGCCAAAAGAAGAGAATAAACATTTCATCACATATTATCTGCTTCATTTAATCCACAGTGGCTTTAATAGATAATATTCTGAACGCAGCATGCTTGCACAAGCATGGCATTTATTGTCCTAGAGCGCTTACTTGGACAGGCTGGAAGCTATATGAAGGCAATTAACATTTATCATAAATCAAACAAGGCTTTTATGGCAACCGGAAAAGCACTGCTGGAAATGCCATTTTTCAAAGCACCACAAGGAGATGAAGAAATGTAAAAGCTTTTAATTTTTATTTTATTTTTTAATTTTTTCTTATTAGTACACCTTTCAGGAGAATAACAGAAAATCAAATGGTTATTACCAAAGCCATTGAGAATTTTAATTGACACAATTGATGACAGTCCCTTCCAACTCCGTATATTCTATGTTTCTGTGATCACACATATGCAGAATAATAACCACTACAAAAATATAACTATTCAGAATACTGCAGGCAAGGTTCTTTTTATGTGTCAGACACATGCTATAGACAGTCACTTGTGCAACCTGTAACATCACAGAGGAACCTGCTGACATGACAGATTTTAAGCGAATATGGGTGAATGTGGGTTGCATGTGGTTCAAAACCAGTATGAGAAATTCAAGAAAAATAATCTTGTTACTTTTCAGGAGTATTGAGAAATTCACATTGTCCAGCTAGATTGAACATCTCTGACCAAGCAACGTCATACAGAAATGTTCTGATATAAGTAATAACCAAATTGAAAATTATCTCATTGCAATCACGGAGACGTGGTGGGACAGCGTGGATGACTGGCATGCTGTCATGGATGGCTATGTGATGGCTATGTGCTTTTCAGGAAAGACAAGCTAGGGAGACGAGGTGGAGGAGTTGTTCTTTATGTCAGAAAGCAGCTGGAATGTATTGAGCTCCACCTGGGGAAAGATGAACCATCAGTCAAGTGCTTGTGAGTAAGAATCAAGGGTCATGCTAGTATGAGCGACACTGTTGTGGGTGTGTACTATAGGCACCCTGATCAAGAGGAGCAGGCTGACAGTGCTTTCTATAACCAACTAGAAGTAGCCTTGAGATCCCAGGCGCTTGTCTTTACGGGGGACTTCAATTACCCAGATATTTGCTGGGCAAGCAATACGGCCAGACGTATAAAGTCCAGACAATTTCTGCAATGTGTAGAAGACAATTTCCTGATACAGATGGTGCAGGAACCTACAAGGGGAGGGCGGGTGCTGGTCCTTGTTCTTACTAACAAGGATGGGCTTGTTAGGGAGGTGAAGGTCAGGGGCAGCTTAGGACAAAGTGACCACAAAATGATAGAGTTCAAAATCCTGGGTGGGAGAAGCAAGCCAAAAAGCAGGATAGCTACCCTGAATTTTGGAAGAGCTAACTTTGATCTCCTCCGCAACCTATTAGGAGCTATCCCGTGGGCTGTGCTGTTAGAAGGAAAGGGGGCCTGTGAGAGCTGGGTAACATTTAAACAGCACTTCTTCCAAGCAGAGGACAGGTGCATCCCTTTAAGTAAGAGCAGGGAGCTTATGAGTAAACTCAAAGGGAAGCAAAAGGTTTATGAACTGTGGAAACAGGGTCTGAGCACCTGGGAAGAATATAGAGATGTGGTCAGGGCCTGTAGGGAAGCGACTAGGAAGGCTAAAGCCAACCTGGAAAAGAAACTGGAAAGGGACATAAAGGGCAATAAAAAGAGTTTTTCCAGGTATGTGAATAGTAAGAGGATGACCAGGAATAATGTAGGTTCCTTGCTGAATAAGGCGGGTGTCCCGGTAACAGGGGATGATGAGAAGGTGGAGATACTAAATGCCTTCTTTGCCTTGGCTTTCATTCCAAAGGCCCCTCGGGACCCACAGATCCTGGATGAAAATGGGAGTGTTTGGGGAATGAAGTCCATTCCTCTAGTTGAGGTAAGGGAGGTCCAGGAGCGGCTCAAAGGGATTAATGCACACAAATCCATGGGCCCGGATGGGATGCATCCTTGTGTGCTGAGGGAGCTGGTGGAAGTGATTGCAGAGCCGCTCTCTATCATCTTCGACAGGTCTTGGTGAACAGGAGAAGTGCCTGAGGATTGGAGGATAGCCAATGTCACTCCAGTCATTAAAAAGGGCAAGAAGGAGGATCCTAGCAACTATAGGCCAGTCAGCCTCACTTCTGTCCCTGGAAAAGTTATGGAACAGCTTGTTCTGCATGCCATCACCAAGTAACTGGAAAAGAAGAAGGCCATGAGGAGTAGTCAGCATGGATTCACCAAGGGAAGATCGTGCTTGAGCAAGCTCATAGCCTTCTATGATGTCATCACCGGCTGGGTGGATGGAGGGTGAGCAGTGGATGTCATCTACCTTGACTTCAGCAAGGCTTTCAATACTGTCTCCCATGACATCCTGATAGAAAAGCTGAGAGAGGATGAAATAGATGAGTGGACAGTGAGGTGGGTCAAGTACTGGATGTCAGACTGGGCTCAGAGGGTTGTGATCAGTGGAGAAGAATCTGAATGGAGGCCTGTGACTAGTGGTGTTCCCCAGGATTCGGTGTTGGGCCCAGTCCTGATTAATATCTTCATTGACGACCTTGATGAGGGCATAGCATTCACCCTCAGCAAGTACACCGATGATACAAAGCTGGGAGGGGTGGCTGACATGCAGGAACACTGCGCTGCCATCCAGTGAGACCTGGACAGGCTGGAAAGCTGGGCAGGGAGAAACCAGATGAAGTTCTACAAAAGCAAGTGTAAAGTCTGGCACCTGGGGAGGAACAACCGCATGTATCAATACAGGCTGGGGGATTACCTGCTGGAGAAGAGCTCTGTGGAGAAGGACCTGAGGGTCCTGGTGGTTGACAGATTGGCTATGAGTCAGCAGTGTGCCCTGGTAGCTAAGAGAGCCAATGGGATCCTGGGGTGCATCAGGAGGAGTGTGGCCAGCAGGTTGAAGGAGGTGATCCTCCCCCTCTACTCTGCCCTGGTCAGGCCCCACCTGGAGTATTGTGTCCAGTTCTGGGCTCCCTGGTATAAAAAAGACAGGGATCTCCTTGAGAGAGTCCAATGAAGGGCTACGAAGATGATGAAGGGCCTGGAGCATCTCCCCTGTGAGGAAAGGCTGGGTGAGCTGGGGCTGTTCAGCCTGGAGAAAAGAAGGCTGAGGGGGGACCTAATCAATGTTTATAAATATCTTAAGCATGGGGTGCAGGGGGAATTGGCCAGCCCCTTTTCAGTGGTCAGTGGAGACAGGACAAGGGGCAATGGCTGCAAATTGGAGCACAGGAAGTTCCGCAACAGCATGCAGAGGAACTTTTTCACAGTGAGGGTGACAGAGCACTGGGACGGGCTTCCCAGGGCGGTGGTGGAGTCTCCTTATCTGAAGGTATTCAAGACTTGTCTGGATGCCTATCTGTGTAATATGAGCTAGGGAGCCTGCTTTGGCAGGGGGGTTGGACCCAATGATCTGTTGAGATCCCTTCCAACCCCTACAACTCTGTGATTCTGTGATTCTGTGATTTTCCTATAATTTATTCTAGCAACTAAAGCAAGAGCTTTTTGATATAGGCCTTCCACAATATTACATACACAGTCACTTGCAAACATCATCTAAGACTTATCACATCTAGAGGCCAACACCTGGAACCCAAAGTTGCTGGAAAGCAAAGTAGAAATGAGACTCTAGCGTTGATATGACACAAAATTAGGCATGGAGGCAGATATAACCATGATGTGAAAAATAATACTGGTCTATATTGCCATTCACAAGCATCTGTGTTAAGACATATTCTGGTTTATACCACTGGGAGAAAAACTGGGCCGGCACTAGAAATCTCTGATCTGTAACAGCTAACAGGATAAAATCAGATATGCTACCTGACAAATCACCATATCTTACGCAACTGGAAGAAGAGTCTGTCTTCACACAAATTTGGAAGATCAGGTGGATGTTACAAATCCACAGTTAGTCACCTCAGAATTTAACTCTGGGGCCTCATTTACTTTCTTGTCACAGCATTAACAATCTCTTCTCTATTTCTTGACCCTTGGTCATATGAAGCTCTGCTATCATAATATCTGGTCCTTACTAAAACTTCAAGAAAGTAATTTTTTTTCTGCAGTATATAATTTTGTCTTCAATTGTTTCTCTGTCTATTTAGCTAGCATTGTCAACCTAATGACTAACACACAGCATAAGTTATTTCTCTTTCAGAATATATCTTTCAGGTTTCTCTTATACTCCCTGTAGCTACAGTGAAGAGAGCAACCTTATCTCAATGTCAGTGTACTTAGGAATGGAAAATGTACTTTCTTCAGATGTAACTGTGAGGTATATCTGTATTAAAATTATACCGAAAAGAGATTGGTTTTGAAAAACACTAAAAGCTACTGTTAACCTCAGCAGGTCTGATTTCAAAATCAGAAAGAAAAACATGAAGAAATCTGGAGAAAACAACCTACACAGAAAATAATTCTTAATGAATATGCATAAGTTAACTTGGAATGATAGAATGGTTTGGGTTGGAAGGAACTTCAAAGACCATCTAGTTCCAACCCCCCTGAGATAACTTCCTAAATATGATAGAGAATGTCTTAACCATTTCATCTACCTGTGGATGTATCTAATCAGGTCCCCCATTGTTTTGTGCAACTTCAGATTCCTTAGACGTTCTTGAATGTGATCACCTTCTCCTACAGTGGGTACTTCATTCTCCTTATCCCTGCCTTTGCCTTCTGAGGTTTGAGCATTGTGGATAAAGCCCTTGCTGGTGAAGACTGAGCCAAAAAATTAATTCTCTGCCCCAACCTTCTCAATATCCTGGGTAACCAGGTCTCTCATGTTGTTCTGAAGGGTGCCCACGTTTTCCCTCATCTGCCATTTACAACTGACACACTTAGATATACTTTCCTTGTTATCCTTGACACCTCTGACCAGATTTAATTCTATCAGGGCTTTAGCTTTCATATCCTGATCCCTGGCTGCTCAGACAGTTTCTGCATATTCCTCCCAAAGGACCTGTACTTGCTTCCACCCCCTGCAGGGTTCATTTTTGTGTTTGAGTTTGTCCAGATGCTCCTTGTTCATTCAAGCTGGCTTCCTTGCAGTTTTGCCTGACTTCCTCTGTGTTGTGATGAGCTTGGAGGAGGTGATCCTTGAATACTAGACAGCTGGCTGAGGTCTCTCTTCCCTCCAGGGCTTTGTTTCATGATAGCCTGCCAAGAAGGTCCCTGAAGAGACCAAAATCTGCTCTCTTGAAGTCCAGGGTAGTGATCCTCCTTAAAACACTTAAAAACCTTCAAATACAACCAAGACTAAAAGCTAAATAATTTGTTGTACTTCAACAGAAGGAAAAATAAAATAGATACTTTTAGCTTTATTCTTTAATAATTCAAGTAATTGCTGTCATGGGTCTGTAAAGTAAAAGCCTGCTGACAAGATAACTCGCATGCAAATGAATCAAAGAAGGCTCTGTGGAGAATCAATAATGTCATAACATATATCCTATAAGTGTTGTTGATTATGTTGCCTACCTATGCAATTTACTAATTACATATTCATTTGAATTTATGTGGCATTTGTATGTTTTTACAACAAAATAAGTTTGAAGTTTATGTCAAGTATTTTTAAATTATTTCCCAAATGCATATGAACTTTCCTATTTTTAAACTTTTTTTTTACATTTGATCAGCTAATGAAATGGACCTCCATGAAAGTAAGTTATCCTACTAATATGTCATAGATTAACACTTTAGTTCAGAAGAATATCAGATGTATTCTGTATCACATAAACTACTATCAGGTTTATTATAATAGTTCTTTTGTTTCTTTCCCAGGCTTTCTTATTATCTATGCAGAGATAGATAGCTAATATACACTCTTGTCAACAAGGCAGGTATGCATTAATGTTTTGGGTATTTTTCCCAGCTTAATAGCAATCAGAGAAAGTGATTAGTAGTGAGACTTTGGCAATAGAAAGAAAAGATGCTGTTAGTGAACAGGAAAACACAAGAATTTGCCAAAATTTATAATAGGGTATCTGGTATTTCTTTTAGTAAGGCTTTCAGGTTTTAAAGTTCTTACAGGTTTAAAGTTGCAATGGCTGTATAGAACATGACATTAGCTTTATTTGCATTTTTCCTACAAGATTCTATACTTTTTCATATTAAGACCATATTGTATTTACTCATGTCTTCTTCCACTTCAAGATGAAGCAGTTCCAATGCATTCTTATGGATCTGCACTGCTACAAAGGATTTAGGTATCTTTCTAAATTAATGTTGTAGAGTACGTGTCTATGTATAAATGAAATCCAGAAAGCTATAAAAAAATGGCTGAAACTAGAAAAATTATAAGTGGTTGAAATCTACAGAGAATTCAACAATTCACTGTACTCCCTCAAATCCATCTTAAAACCCCATATTGAGCATTGGCTACAAAAAAGGGATTAATTCACAAAAAAAAAAGCATTCAACAACCACTCCCACAAAACTTGACTATTTGCAAATACGAAAAAAGTCTACAAGGGTGACATTCATTTTCTGATAGAGATACAAGATTTCAGTGTCAGAACCCCTTTTCTGCTAAGAATATTGTAAAGTATAGTTTATCAGGAGGCACAAAAAATCTTTCCTTAATGTCTTAAAAGCAGTATATCAGCTGTTCCATGCTGACAAAGAATTCCTAATCCATGATGATCTAAATATCTGCTGAATTCAGGTGAGTAAAATTATTGCTTTTTCTGAGTAGCTAGAATGCCTACAGATTACTGCCATTGTCAAAATTGCTGGCAACAAAATACCCCTCATATTTTATCAAGCAGTTAGCAGCTACTCCCTCTCCCAAAAAAAACAATTGCAATCAAATGTTCCAACTATTCCAATAGTCCTCAGCACCAGAGTATCTGGGTTTCTCAGCATTATTTTGTCACTGAATTTCAGCACAGTAAGAAATCTCAGGGTATGTAAAGAATCAATTTGTCATAACTCATTGCATGTTGCCTGCTTTATGCAAAACTTTTGTGCTTTTCATGCATAATGAAGTATATTTCCATTGTCTTAGAGTATATTTCCCCACAGTAAGTAGGCATCATACCTAACATCCTGGAAGGCCTCATTGTTTTAAAAATTGAGTCATTTTGAATACTACTTTGCACTATTTTGTGTGCCCTTTTGGGACTTCTAATCTAGAAATTTCTGTGGTCCTATGCTTTACTCATCCCTATTTTCCATATTTTAAATTCATCCAGTACACATTTCAAGATCAGTAGAGTATACAGAACCCTTTGATCCTGACTTAAAACAAAGAGCATTCACACATCTTGTATGTTTGTTACACATACATGACACCCTGAACAAGACATAGCAAAGCATTAATTAAGGTCAACAGACTTCACAATTGGAGAAAGTGTTACAGTTCAAACTTTGAAATCTTAAACTGTTGCCTTAAGAAAATCTGATATTTTCACATAGATTTTGCAGTCTCTGGAAAACCAGCAGGATCTTGAGAAACGATTTCCACCACTCAGAATAATATAGACTACTACTAGTATAGTGTGGGTTGGAAGGGACCCTTAAAGGTCATCAAGTCCTACCCCCTTGCAATGAGCAAGGACATCTCCAACAAGATCAGGTTGCTCAAAGCCTCATCCAACCTTGAATGTTTCCAGGGATGTGGCATATACTACCTCTCTGGGCAACCTGTTATGGCTGGAGTGTAGGGATACAGGTTCTTTATGAAGGAAGAGGAAGGGCAGACATGGATCAGGTGTTGTCCTCTATGTCAATGAGCAGCTGGAGTGCGTAGAGCTTCACCTGGGAATGGATGGAGTTGCTCATTGAGAGCTTATAGAACAGGATGAAAAGGAGGGCAGGGACAGTGAACACTACAGTGGGGGTCTGCTAGAGGCCACCTGGCAATGGAGACCAAGCAGATGATTTCTTCTACAGAAAGATAAGAGCAGCCTCACATTTACAAACCCTGGTCTTCAAGGGGCCTTCACCCTGTGATCTGCTTCAGTGACAACACAGTAGGGCACAGAAAATCCAGAAAGTTTCTGGAATGCATTGACAACAATTTCCTCCTCCAAGGAGGAAACATGCCATGCAGGACCCTGCAATCACCAACAAGAAGAGTTGGTAGGGGATGTTAAGCTCAAGGGCAGCCTTGAAAGCAGTGACCATGAAACAGTGGAGTTCAAGAGCTCCAAAGCAGCAGGGAAGGTGCACAGCAAACTCCTTATCTAAGACTTTGGCCTCTTCAGAGACCTTCTTGGAGGACTACCATGGAAAGAAGCCCTGGAGAGAACACAGCCCAAGCTACTGTTCAAGTATCACCTCTTCCAAGTTCAGAAACAATGTATCCCAACTAAGAGGAAGTCAAAGAAAAATGCCCAAAGACCTGCATGGGTAAACAAGAAGCTCCTGGGCAAACTCAAATGCAAAAAGAAAGCTTTGAGGCAACTTGGTCTAGTGAAGGTTGTTCCTGCAATGGCTGGGGGTTAGAACTAGGAGGTCTTTGAGGTCACTTCAGATATAAACCATCCTGTGATTATATTATTCTATGGTTCTATTCTAAGATCAATGAAAGAACTTCCAAAGATGATACAAAGTTGTATTGTATTGACACCAGAATATTTCAGCCTTTCTTGATTTTCCTCTTACTTGCCTTTTTTTTCAATAAATGTTAATATTTCTAAAATGGATCAGCACAGTTTATTATACATGTTTTCTTCAAGAATAGGGAACTGATTTTAGAGAGATATTTATAGAAATACAACTTCTAAAGCAGAGGCAGTTTTCAAGTTTTATGTTTAATAAGAGCTAGATTATCAGTCTTAATCGCACAGATTCAGTACAAATCTATACTGTACTAATGAACATTTCCTCCCAAATAGGCTTTCCTGAGTTTACTGGAAGTAGCATGGCAAAACCAAGTAACGAAAGCCTGTATCATTATCTCTTACACTGTACCTGGTAGAGCAAGAATTTCCTTTCACCTGTCAGTGTATTTGTGCTTACATTAAAGAGAGATTTGTACCTCTAGTCATTCAAGAAGTCAACTTTTGGTTTGTCTTAGATACCTGTGTTTGCACACTCACATGTGAGCAAGCAGGTAGATGACAGAGAACTTCTAGCTGAAACTGAAATCTTGGAACAACACGGGTACCACAGTTCTGGCTGCTGATCTATTAAATGGGAGTTTTTCTTCTTACCTTCAGTATTATATATTGATTTAGATATATTGATTTAGAGACTTTAATCCCTGCTAACTGAATATTTTACAGGCTAGCAGAAATTTCACATATTTACTTATCCTGATAGACATTTGCCAGGAGGCAGGACACAGGAAAAAGTGTAAGTCTTGTCATTTTCTGGTGTGTCACCTCCTTCCTTTCATGGTCCATTACTCCTCTCAGCTCCACAGACAGAGAGGCAAAGGAACGTTAAAACTGATCAAATGTGTAGTCTGATCTCTCTCACATTAGAAGAAAACTACACACAGTCTCGGTGTCTTTCACTAATTGCATTGAAAATGAAATTGTCTCTCTGTATGAGATAATTACAGGCCCACTAGACCTGGGTTCAGCTTCACAAAGTTAGAGAAAATCTTTTAGAAAATTATGTGAGTAGAAAACAGCAAATGAAGAAATGATCATTTTGCAGGATTCTTTCTTGGGATGGAAGGCACCATCATTCGAAAAGTAAAATATTCATTTAGTGAATCTTTTCAAAGGAAATGTTTGTGAGTATTTAGCTGCTCTTTGTGCTTGATCACTAAAATATTGAAATTACACCTTCAATCCAAAGAGTGGCCTGATGTTTCTAGCCACTGAAAAGTGGACCCCAGTCTACGGTATACTGCTGTGTGGTTCTGATTAATTCGGTGCTTCAGGCTCTCAGTCAGAGAACACTGCAGTCAATGTCATTGCTATATAGCATTAAAGCAAGCATTACATGAGCACTGATTTATTTCTGCAACAAAACAAAAGAGCTAATGAATATATCTCAGAATATCATGACCCAAACATCCCTGAATACTTGCTGCTTTCCAGTCAATCCCATTCCCATGGTAGTGGGAAATTTTCCATCTATCTCCTGAAGTGCTAGACCACACCCTCAAACAATGCCAAAGGTAAAAACTGCAGAAAAAAACCACACTGATACAAAGATGCTTTTTTGTTTTTCAAGATAAGAAATTAAGATCTGGCTCCTGTCTTTGTAAATTATTCCCTATCACTCTTTCATCCAGATTTAAGGTTGTCAATGGCAAGCAGAAAATCATAATTTTCAGTATATTCAAAAGAACGGAGAACCCAAATGTTGCCTTACAATTTTGGATTTGGCCAGGTCAACTGGCAAAAAGAATTTTCAACATAAATAATCTAGATACACTTTAGTGCATAGACACAAGCTGATGGCATATGTCATATTGCTGATAGTACAAACTGACAAGAGAGTCCAATAGGTAAAAGTTATTTGCTACACTAGTGTATCACAGAACCTTTTGAAAAAAATTGCCATATAATCTAAAATATTGCCATGAAAGAAATCCAGGAAATCTGCGCCTTAGATCCACAAAGTAATTCTAAACATTGGCATCAGACATAAGGACATAGTTGTATATGCTCTTCCCTCCTTTTTATTTCTTAACTTGAACAAATATGCAGCTTGTTCAACAAAAGAATAGTGTAATAGAACTGGTTTTTAAAAACATTTTTCTAAAACATAGTAAGTACCATCAGTTTCAAGAACCTAAAAATTTGAATCCAATGACCCACTACCATATATTTAAATTTATCAATATATTAAAGATCCATGCTTTTTCTGTCTTTCAATATTACTTTCCAATGGAACCTCCATTTCTTTTTAGTACTTTCTTTATTAACAATCCATGAGGGCTAGATTTTTATTTTTTTCCCCAAAATATACACCTTAAAGTATTTCTTCTAAAGAAAGATCTGGTTTTCTGAGAAAAATGAGAAATGAGACATGAAATAAAGCTCCAGGTGGTAGCATTAGTGATCACCATAACAATGACAGAAATGCATTTGCAAATTCATAGTTTAAATAAAAAGCATCTCTGATGCTTTTAAATTTTTCTCCATAATACACATGAGAACAACGTTCATGTGCAATATATAATTTAATTTCAGAGCCAACAAGCTCTAAAAGATTTTAAGCTTAACACTATGTTCTCAACTGACAAGGTCATATTGCTTTCTTCAGCAAGAAGTGCTTTAGCAGAAAATGAATATGGGCAAATCAGTCTTAATCCAGTAAATACTTGAGAGAAAAATAATTGTACATAAAAATTTTAGAATACAAACACTTGTCCACCCTTAAAAAACAGACTAAATTACAGCACACTGAAAAATTCAATCACTTTATTCTTGCAAAATAATTAAGTAATAATAAACCCCTGTGAAATGTATAGCAATTATAGAAATTTGCATTTCTATCCAAATACATTAATGCTGCATTCTTTGTAACATACAAAGGACTTAAGTGCATTACACAATGTAGTCCTAGTTCAATTATATACAGTGCTTATAAATATAAAGCTCATACTAAATGTTCCATTGTTAGAACTTCTAAAGGCTAATTTTATAAGTTAATGCAATACAACTGGCTTACAAACTGCAGTGTTTGTTGCAGTGGCACTGGAAATACATCATACATTCTGCAAAGCAGACAAATGTCAAGGGTCAGACAGAAAGCTTTGAAAATTGTTCATTACCTGAACATGTCTATGAACTATAATCCTTAGAACTCTGTAAAAAACCAGCTGATTTACATGTTTACTTTTTTTATACTAGCATATTAACCCATGTACCACTTTCTGATCTCTTGATAAAACAGCTTTCAGTAAGAAAGAAGCTTAAAGGTGTTCTACTGCTGTAAAAAGTTGTTCTTAGCATTCTTTACTTCCGTTTTGTTACAAATTACTGAAGTTCAGCAAAGGGAGATACAAAATCCTGTACTTGGATTGGAAATACTCCAGGCACTGGATCACGGTGGGATAGAGCAGATGGATTTTTTCAATATGTCAAGGGTGGATGTCTACAGGAGGGGGTGAGATTCTTCTTGCTGATGCCCAGTAACAGGACAAGGGACATAAACTGGAACACAGAAAGTTCCATCTGAATGTGCGTAAAACCTTTCAGGGTGAGGGAGTGCTGGAACAGGCTGCAGAGAGAGGTTGTGCCCTCTCCTTCGCTGGACATTTTCAAAACCTGCCTGGGAGCCATCCTACTCAACCTGCTGTAGATTATCCTGCTTGAGTAGGGTAGGATTGGACTAGATGAACTCAAGAGTTCCCTTCCAACCCTGACAGTTCTGTGATTGTGTGAAAGCTTCTTTGCAGAAAAGGACTGGGGCCTTCACAGACACCAAGTAGAACGTGACACAGCCATGTGTCCTTGTAGCTAAGAAGACTAGCAGTATCTTGGGCTGCATTAGGAGGTGCATGTCTAGCAGGTTGAGGAAGGTGTGATCCTTCCTCCTCTACTCCAGCATATGGCCATGAGGATGATGGACATGACTAGAGTACCTCTCATATGAGAAAAGGCCGAGAGATTAGGGACTGCTCCGTCTGAAGAAGAGAATCTTTGAGCTGCATATCTGTATATACACATTTCTCATTAGTTGGAGTAAAGAAGACAGAATCACCATTTTTTTCACTGTCACCAATCAAAAGAGCAAGAGGCAATGGGCATTAAAACCAGGAAGCTTCCCTCTGAACATCAGGATAAAGTTTTTCACTATGAGAACAACTGAACACTAACACAGGTTACTCTGATTCATTCTGGAGTCTCCACCCTTGGAGATATTCAAAAACTGTCCGGAAATTACCCTGTCCAACCTGATCAGTGACCCTGCTTCAGCAGAGGATTTGACTAGACAGTGTCCACAGTTGTCTGCAACTTCAAGCATTCTGTGAATGTGTGATACTACACTGAGAACGGGTATTTCAGATTCTGATATTGTAATCACTGAAGACCAAACACATATTACTATCATATAAGCATGTTTCTATTAACTCAAATTCATGGCTGCATAATCATTAAAAAAGGATGCTGGGGTTTTTTTACTTCCTATGCTTGTTCTAAGCTGGAAATGCACACCTGATTTAGAGTCCACAAAGGTTTACCTGAATAGGCATCCTTTTTGACAAAAGCAGGTCTAGGGTTAGGGTGAACTCAAACAGGGGCTCCTGAATATGGCTGGAAAGTGACCACCCTAATTCAGCAATCTCCTTGAAACAGCAAAACTTTTCCAAGATAGACAGCATTTTGCACCATATTTCTACTTTTCTTATAATTCTGAGGACATTCTCTATGTGTATGGCAGCAGCACTAAATTTGTATCCTTCTGCAAGTCAGAGAGGATAAGTTCTGTATGTAGCACATACAGGTCTTGCCTGCTTAAGAAACCATGGTGGGATAACTTGTAATGGGAAAGCATTTACAGATCCTTAAAAACAAGAACAACAAAAAGTAATGATGATATTTATATATTAAGCATGAACCTAGTGGAAAAAAGGCACAATTTCATTGCTCCTTTGGAGTTCAGTATGTTTGTGTTAAACTAGGATTTGACTTTGCCTGATTTTTCTGTTACCTGCAGGTGTTTTAATTCCACTTCATTGTTAGCAGCAGCATTTTTTAGAAACATACAGCAAAAATTATTTTAAAACTCAGCAAGAATTAAATAGCTATTTGCTCTTGGGACTTATGGAAAGATTTCTAGCCTTCACTAGCAGAATCAGTTCTACAAGGCAGATCTTCAACTAAAATAAACCTTCCATATCTGCAATTCCTGTCAGTGAGTTAAACACACAATATTTTATGCTAAGAGCTATTCCTACCTCTGTTCATGAATTTAACAGCTTTGCTAATAATTCTACTTTGACATCTGGCATTTTCATATATTCCTTTGGAGCCTTATTAATGTTGTTTTAGTAGAAGCTTGTACAGGATTCCACTATGTGGTGAAATAGAAAATGGAGAACCTTTTGAAAATTAAGATACTGTACATTTTCAGGTATGCATTTAGTTCTTGCAAGTTGAGAACACACATACACACACACACCTCATTGCCTCCCAAAACACCCACAAAACTAGTAACAGAGTGGCCGATCTGTGGCTCTTTTTAATGATACCCAGTGGTAACAATTTGAATATCTCAGTTCTTCTTTTATTAAAATGAGCTTTAGAGCGTTGCAAGATGGGCCTATACAAACAGCACCAGAGCTTTTCTTGGCAGTGAGCAAGGAAAAAAGGTAGAAATTAAATCAGGATCTCACATGCCCTGTAAAAAATAAAATAAAATAAAATCGGTGATCAATCTCTATTGTGCTTTAACTTATTGGATTACAAGCATGAGAAGGAAAGACAGTAATGCAGATTGCTAAATGAGCAATTGTAGATGATACAAAAGCCTATGAAGACTGTAGCAAATCATCAATGTAAGGAAACATACTACACACAGCACACTCAACTAATTTACCTTATGTGCAGGTTGCAAAAATCAGCAAGCAGTGCCGGCGAGGGAAGAAGCAGGCCTACTCAATATGAGTGATACAAGCAACTTCGTTTATTAGCTCTAAGTTAGCTTCTTTTATACATTGTGGTTAATATATGCCTACTAGTCAAACTATCATTGGTTATTAGTTACAAGTTACATCATCATAAGCCTGCCTCTTGTTTTCATTCTTACAGCTCCTTTAACCAGTTTTTCCCAGATTCAGTTGCTTCTTCTGAGGGCTATCTTCGTTTAAGGTCATCTTGACCCTGATGCTGATTGGTCATGCTGCGCTTCTTCTGCTCTGCTTTACTCTGCACTCCGTGCCTACGTGCACGTACACAGTTCCTCATGTACGCATATGCAGCTCAGCTATATCTCCATGACCATTGTCTGTCAGCCATTCTCCAACAATTCCCCTTTTTTTCTTCTGAACAACAAGAGCGGTACCTTTGCCTTGCAGGGTATAAGCTAATAAAATACGTACTACTATAATAGCAACTATAATAATCAATAGCCATCGTATACCTTCCTTAACCAAGTCACTAAGCCAACCTGTTATTCCCCAAGAGCTTAACCAACCGTCTAACCCCCCATTAAATACTGTAACCTTCTTTACATGATCTTTCAACCATTTTAATTGTTCATGGATTGACTGTCCATGATCTGACAAATTAAAACAACACATTCCTTCAAGACTTTCACATCCATGGCCTTGGGCAAGTAAAGGAAAATTAATTGCAGCTCTATTTTGCAGCGTAGCATGGCGGACAGAATCAACATCAAGCAAAAGACTGGAAAGTGCAAGAGAAGTGGCATTTGTTTGTTTTGCTAGCCAACACCCCAACTTGTTTAGGTGATTGTGTGCAGCTGCTGCTGACACCCCTGGAGGGAGAAGAGATGCAGATATAATCTCTTCCAGTGACCAGAATGTTACCTGGTCGTTGCATTCTTTGTTAAAAGCATGTATCTGCCTCCTGGTTTGGCCATGGTGACGGCTCATGTTAAATATCATAGGGGTGTTAGGCGTTAGCAGAGATAAGCGGCCAAGCGTGCATGGCCCCCCTCTTAGACGTGACGGGATACCTGGCCAGGCACGGTCTCCGCATCTCAGTAAATTACCAGGCAGTAGCTGCAAGGGATGGGTAGTAGATATCGAACTGTTAGGCGAAGTATAATTGCACCAGCTTGTAGCATTGCGATAAACAACCATGCTAGAATTTACATTGGTGGGCGAGCTTTGGTTCCTACGTGTATGGTTAAAATACAAGTATGCATCAGCCTTTACTGAACCCAGAAGCTCCAACTCCTGCGGTTCCTAAGGTGATACAGGAAGGTAACCAGCTCATCCATCCCATAAACGAAAAGCTATACTATAAAATGTGGCAATATAAAAACCTCTAATTGGTTACACATGCTGTTCACACCAAAGTGATTAATTTGTAGTTATAACGAGTTTTGATAAGCATACCTTATAGCAAAACATTGTTAGTTTTACCTTTAATGTCTAAAAGTTATCTGCACAGCTGCTGTGCTTTGGCCATCTCATTATGGCTGGTTGATGACATGTTCATTTACTTCCAAATACTTTTCTCACAGCTCCTTGATTTAAGGGAGTCTGTACACCTGCTTTCAAGGCCACTACGTTTTGAAAAAGTGATTACCAAAACTTCTCAGCATGAGTAATTTTGTTGTTTCATGGGAATTTCAAGGATACTGTCAGAGTCTGTGTTTTTGCGAGGAGAGCCAGGTTGCCGGCAGGCCTGCTGTCCCCCTTGACAAATTTTTCTCTTTTTGTATCTGCGCCACAAAACTGCTTTTAGAGGTTCCTGCAAGGGCCCTTTGCAGAAAGCTCAACAAGCACGGCAGTAAATGTAAGACAAGTACCGAATTGTCAAATCCAATAATCCAAATTTGACCATTGACAATATAGATCCTGAAATTTCCCACTCATGAAACCAATTCTGTTCGATCTCTTAATTTCTGAATGCTCACATGAATCGACTGAGAGTGGTCAGCCAGATTCCTGCAGCACATACCTTCCAAAACTTTTCACAATTATGTCTGTGAGCCAGCAGCACAAATCAGCTGCTGCATGCTTCACAGAATCCGCATCTGTAGCTAAGTGTCTTGATACCTTTGCTGTTGTACCTGTTTGCTTTGCCAATCAAGTGTGTTAGAAGTGCAGATAACTTCAGCTTCACGTTTCCGTGCAGGCACCAATTGCAGCCTGTGACCTTAGGCTGTGCAGAAATCACTGTTTCTCTAATTTTTATTTACCACTAACACACTCGTATTTAAAAGAGTATTCAAAATGTCCCGCAGCGAAACTCATAGTCCATTGTGGCTGCACTTGGAACACTTGACTTCAGTTACTGTGATCAGGATCGCGTCCTGGTTCATGCAGGCTTGATTTCTTCTGGATCCACAGCTTTATCTGCTTGGTTCCCATATCTGTAGTGACATAGGCAAATCTCCTTTCCCAGGTTAGTACCTGTAACTTCATTTCACTAACATCTAACATGAACTTTTCCGTTCAAAACATACAGAGCCTCATTTAATCAACCAGCTGGAGAGCTATCCTTCTCTCCCCCTTATTGTTTGTGAAGCAAACGCTTGAGAGTTTGATTCATATGTTCTGTCATGGCTTTGTATTGTACAAGTTTTTTAGTTTCAGCAACCAACAAGTGGTATTGTCGTTAAAGCACTTTAGCAGATTGGTAAACAAAATTTCATGCAACTTCTGAGCTCCTGCAAAGCTGTCTGCTGAGGGAGCAGCCCCGGCCGGTGCAACCAGCCTGTCTGCTCTCTGATTTCTTCCTGCTAGACTTAGATGTAGTCAGTTAGCTCAGTGTGGCTGTGAATCTGGGTAACAGAGTACTGATGCATAATAACATTTCTAAGTAATTTTCGAACATCATTTAACATGCCAACCCCAGTTTTTGATTGCGATCCTCTGAGGTGTTACCGTACTTTTTTATCAATTTGTCAGTCCGAATATTTTCACACTGGCTTATTTTGAATTTTTCTATGGAGTAATCTGTAACCCCTTGCTTTTCAAATGCACTGTTAACTCATGAATCAAACTTTCAACGTCCAAGTTTTTTCCCACAATCAATATAGTAACCATATCAGGATGTGTTTTTCGTACTGGAGCAAACGCCCAGGCTACATAAGCCTGGCACATAGTTGCTGAATTTTTTTATTTTTTTTTTCCTTGTGGGAGTGTACCCAGTGACACCTTTTGAAAAGAAAAAATCCAATCTTTTTTTTTTTTTTTTTTTTGCTTGTTCCACAAACTTGTGGAAGGCTTTACAAGACCCTTAGTCAGTTGCTCCCGTATTAAATCATGTAAGTGGCCAATTTATTTTTTTTTTTTTTTTTTTTCTCAAGTAAGCAGCTATTGCTGCCCTTTTTCTAACCAGCCTTGCTCTCAGTGGACAAACACAGCCCTGAACTTATAGCACATACAAACAAACGAATGCTGCAAACCAATTAATCAGACAAACGACATTGCTAGACACGAGTTGTCACATCCAGCCCATATGGGTGGGAGGGTTGGGGTGTGGGGGGGCTGGGGGGGGTGGTGGGGTGGTTCTCGGCCACTGCCCGCAGTGCTGTTCTCCCCCCGCCATAAACCACAGTGTGATCCCGTTGTTCACCATGACTGAGCCCCGGGTGAGTGCTAGGACCCCGTTCCTTCCACCTCCCACTGGCCCGCTACTAACTCTCTCTCTGCCACCCGCTTTTTCCCACACAAACTTTTCCCTGGTGATTCCCGCAATTGAGTAGGAATCAAAATACCCTGATTTAGCTGTTTTTCCCGTTCTCACGCCACCTTACGTGACCAGGCTCCTCCGAGCCGTCTGTGCAGAGTCTCTCGGGTGTCAGGAGGCAGCGATATATTGATGAGTGTCCCTGATCCGATGGTTGTTGAAGCTGATACTTGTCCATCTCCATAGGATTCTCTGTCCTTAGGTTTCTTGTCTGTGCTCATAGGTTCCTTGTCCACGGGGGCAACACTGTTCTGTGCCTGAATCGGTGATTCTCCGTAGTTTTCGGGTGGGGGCTCAAACCCTTTTACCACAGGGCATGCCGTTGTCTGCTCTGCTTTGTTTTCCAGCTTTTCAAGGACAAGTCTAAGTTGTTGATGCTGGTTAACATTTTCGACTGCGCCATAGGGTGTTTTAGGTTCAGTAAAAGTCAGAGGCAGATAGATATTAAAGGCAGTCGGTTGTACGTTTGTTTTCACATTTTTTCTTTCCGAAGGCATCACAGTGGAGGGAGTGCAGACCGTGGTGGCAGATTTACGTGCACTACTCGCTCCCCTTCAGTTCCGACAGATTTATAACTTTGCTCTGATAACACGGCATTTTTACTTAGCTTAGTAACTGGGATAGGTGAAAAAGCACCCAGAAACAAAAACACATTCTCCGTAGTAGATTTTCTTTTTCTTTTTGAATCAGCTCTGTAGAACCCGTAATTGGTGTTAAAGCTGCAAAGGCTGAAGCGGCAGCAACGAGTTCTGCCTCTATTTCAGTTAAAGTTCTTTTACTTAATTTCCTGAGAGTTTTTAACGACTTAGCTTTTTTCACCCCAACTGAGGGTTTGTCAAGGATTTAAATTCCTATAGTTTACAACCGCAAAAAGTTTGCCTTTCCGGGTCCACTCAGTTAACTCGTGAACTGTATGCGGGTTCTGAAAACAACCCTTGTCATACCATGCCTGCTATCAGGTCCTTTACCGGACCTATACTTTGCTTTTGTAAAAAGCTTTGTAATAATTTGAGAGCTACCTCTGTTTCCATGACGTCTTCAATTTATGGTGCGGCCGATCCCTGGTAGCCTCGGTGCTGCGGACGAGCGCGTGTCCTCGGGTCGATCCCCGTACTTTGCCGCTAGATCTTATTATCCCTCCACGCGTCCCGGGCCGATCTCCGGACTTTGCCACCGGAGAATTCCCCGCCTATCGCCGCTGATGGGTCCGTCCCAGCCGCGCCGGCTCCGGTCGATTTCGGATCCCTGGAGCATAGTCGCAGGCCCTTCCCGTACAGACTCCTGGTACGTTAGTCCCAGCGTCCCTGGTGCGGGTGCCAATTGCCGGCGAGGGAAGAAGCAGGCCTACTCAATATGAGTGATACAAGCAACTTCGTTTATTAGCTCTAAGTTAGCTTCTTTTATACATTGTGGTTAATATATGCCTACTAGTCAAACTATCATTGGTTATTAGTTACAAGTTACATCATCATAAGCCTGCCTCTTGTTTTCATTCTTACAACTCTTGTTTTCATTCTTACAGCTCCTTTAACCAGTTTTTCCCGGATTCAGTTGCTTCTTCTGAGGGCTATCTTCGTTTAAGGTCATCTTGACCCTGATGCTGATTGGTCATGCTGCGCTTCTTCTGCTCTGCTTTACTCTGCACTCCGTGCCTACGTGCACGTACACAGTTCCTCATGTACGCATATGCAGCTCAGCTATATCTCCATGACCATTGTCTGTCAGCCATTCTCCAACAAAGCAGTGAAAACAAGAAGGAGAGAGTTACAATGTCACAATTTAGAAGCCTTCTGAAAGCAAAAGAGAAAATAAACTGTACCAGTTCTAAACCAACCAACCAACCAAACCACAAAAAACTACTTGGGTTTGTACAGTTTCAAAATTAGTTTCCTTCAGAAGGAAATATGTATCTATGTCCAGGTAACATTCCCCGTGTGGGAGAAATTTCTCTTCAGCAAGTGATGTTTGTTATATAGTCCATAACTGAACATGACAGTTAAGTATGTCAGAAACAATGGATCTTAAAGATATGAGTGTGAAACAGAAGATGAAAAGTATAGAAGTGATACGAGCAAGGCCTGTTTTCCATGTTGGGGTAATTTTCCATATTAAAAGAATTTATGTTAAGGAAAATATTTTGGCTACTGGAAGCTAAGCAGATGTTCATGATGTACTGTCTCTAAAGTACAAAGACTGAAACATTGGCTCTGTGCTTCCAGACCAAAACCATGTGTTCTTTAAAGACAGCAGTTCAAATACTGTTCTAGTTTGAACAGCATAAAATCAATGTTTGGCTTGTCTGTTCATCTTTCTGTTTGAAACCCTATTCCACAGAAAGTTAGTGGTCGAAACATAGGGTGCTATAACACAGGACAAGTGCTCAAGTCCAGTGCCTCCACCAGTTGAAACAACTGAAATTGCAATGACCTGACTTTATCAATCACGACATCAAGGCTGATGTACAATTGCTAAAGTTTTGAAGTTGACCGATAGACACCTGACATGACATCAAGAGGCAGCAAAATATCTTTCCATCATTCTGCTTCACAAGTTCCCTCATAAACCATAAGAATTTTCTATGCTAGTAAAAGGGATTTGCCAAGTTTTAAGTTATTATATACCACACCTGTAAGAAAGGCATAGTTAAAAAGACTGAAGGTCTTTTCAAGAGAAAGGCGCAGGCAGAAGTAAAGGTCTGAGGTATCAAGGGGGAACCAAGGACCTAAAAATGGAAGGACCACTTAATTTTGGAGGATACCATGCTGACCCAAGTAAAGAAGCAAGCAAGTCGTCAGAAATATTCCCAGAACTACACTCAAATACAGGGCCTGTGGAGAAAGACAAACTGAGCTGTTTGGGTGCAGGACATACAGATAGCAAACAATGGGAAAGTAAAAACTGTCATCATATACACATGTATGCCCACAGGTGATTATCTCTCATGTTGGTAATCATCACTGGTACAATTCTAGAGCTCAAATACCTCAGTGGTATGCTGCCATTAACAGTTAAACCTGTAGCCTTTGGAAATCTGCAAATACTCTAAGCTGGCCTGTTTTTCTGATGTTCTTTTGTGAGACCATTCTTTGCTGTATCACTTGCACATTTGGATGTTTTTGGTTTTTTTAAAAAAGGCTAAAATTTCTCTTCTCTTCATGCTTATTTTACTTCTTGTTAAGAACTTAAATTTGTTTACCATAACCTTTAGTCATGCATGCTCCAGTTGGGAGACAAAGCCTTTGTTTCTCACAAGTATGCCATATTAATAGCTTTGCAGTTTACGTATAAGGCATGTATGTAAGTGGGTTGCAGAAAACCACTGCATTGCAATTAGGACAAACACAGCTGTAGTCGAATAGAGTGAGGGAGATGGAAGAGATAAATAGATGTCCCAAGGAGCAAGTAGTAATTTACTAAAAATTGGTTATTGTATGTGTTCTCATTATGTTCAATGTGCTTAAATGCTAAGGCAAGATAAATGCTGTAACCACTGGGTTTTTTTGAATAATGACTCATATCAAAAGTCATTCTGGTCATTCTGACTGCCTCCTACAGAAAGCAATATTTTATCAAATATGGTCCATATTTTGCAGCAATTTTTTTTCATCATATTCTCTGATAAAATATTTGAGGACAAAATTTTCAACTTTTATGCTTTTATTTGCATTCAAAGATGGACCCTTTGTCTCAGAACCATTACAATCCCTTTGTTTTCTCCATCACTAGTAGTTCTCACCAGTAAAATTATCTGTGACACAGTTCTGAGGGTAGATAGCATAGATTCCCATTTCAAAGCAAAGTGCTTTTTGAGGTTTAAGACATGTAAATCAATTGGCAATAATGCCTCATATATTTACTACAACCTCTAGGATAGAAATGCAATGTCATGGCAGGTAGAAGGTACACACCTCTAAATATCTGAATTGTAACCTGAACTCTGGAACTCTGAATATGTGCCAGGAGATCAAGAAGTGGAGAATATAGAAAACCACTTATCTACAAAATTTGAAGTGAAAAAATTAATCCACTTTTTTCAATTGTAAGGTTGGGAAACACATGCAATATCCTGCAATATGCAGACAAAACAGTGATTGTTTTAATGTAAATTACTAATCTATCAGCAAAGAAAAAAAGAAAAAAGGTCAGTGGGTAGCATTTGTTCTTGTTGGGCTTTGGGGTATTTTTTTAAAAACTGTTTCAAAAACATATCACAGAGGCAAAAGAAGAGAATGATAATAACAGAGGCTTAGAACCTCCACCTAACCAAAGTGCCTGGACACAGAATTTGAAATTTAGAAGTAATATTCAGTTGAAATTAGAATTGTGCTAATGTTAGTAGGTCTAAAATTCAAAAACATAACAAGAAGAAACAAAATCAACTCCAAATTCAGGAAATTTATCATCTATATGCAGGACCAAGAAACAGTGCAGCAAGCAAGAACTAAGCCTTGAAAGCCAGAGTTAGACCACAGCCTATGGGAATATGAGGTAGAAACTACAACAGTCTTTCTGAGAGGAAAATGTAATATCAATGCAGAAAATAATTGGTAAATTTAGTTGTGAAAAGGGCTTTACATGTTACACTGCTCTTGTGTCTTTTTCTCCCTGGAAGAATCTCTGTATTCCAGGTGGCAAAAGGGCAGGAAAGGCCTGAAAAAGCAACATGGGAGACACTGATGAAAATACACTGTCATTTCTGCATTTCTTCAGATGCTTGAGGTACTTTGGTCCAGAGCCTTTCATTCCTGCATCTCCATTTACTTTTTCACTCAACTTGCTGTCATAGTTAAGAAGGGTTTGAAACAGCAGCCTTTTAATACTCTTGAATCTCCAGCCCAAGTGTTTGTCTCCCAGTCTGAGCAAAAAAGTAGCCATCTGTAACCTGAATAGATCCGTATATATTGGCTTATAAAATCCATTTAACATTTGTAGGCAATGTCTATAAACATTTACACAAGCATCTGTGTCTACTGTGAGCCTGGAAATCAACTCTATCAGCCTAAGTCTACTGCACACCCTCAGTATCTCCACTGGTGGATGAGAAATAGAGAAGGCCTTCATGCAAGCACTCTCAGCAAAAACTGGAACATTAGAGTGTTATCACTAAGAGTTGTTATGAAGAAAATTAATTCTGTTCTAAACAGGGTCAGTTCATTGTTGTAACTAAACACAAAAATATTTATTCCTCTACCAGGTTTTAGATGTTAGAGGACATTTGTTTTTTTCTTTTTTTTTAGCAGAAAAAATGTTAACACTGTATGAAGCTTTACAGACTTAAAGAATACAGAATAAACTAGATGAAAAATATATCTTTTTACATAAGAAGATTCTTTAATCAAATATAAATTATCTTTCTTATTGACTAGCTTAACACGTATTTCATTACATCATCTGTTATGGATTGTCCCTTAGGTCAGTTGTGGTCAGCTGTCCAAGCCATGTACCCTCCCAACCTTTTGTGTCCCCACAGCCTACTTTCTCTGGGTGCAGAATGGGGAAAATGAAAATCTCAACATTCTGCGTGCACTGTTCAGCAATACCTAAAACTTCGATCTGTTAATAACAGTTTCAGTCACAAATCCAAAACCCATCATCACACAGGCTACTGTGAAGAAAGTTAACTCCATCCCAGCCAGACCCAGTATAGTGCTACAGGAAAAATAAAAAGCTTAGAATGAAAACTCCACAAGATTTTATGATATGGTAATGTACTTGAGACCACACAGCCATATCAGAGTGCCCTTGACATTTAAAGACATTCCTCTTAAATAGGAATTAATTTTGCTGTTTCTGCTATAAACATTACTGCAATGAGTTGCTCCTAGCAACCATATGTCTTGTAGGTCTTCATCTCAGCACTGCAGTATAAAGAAACATCAGTACCACAAAGCGATGGCTTTGTGAAGAGGGAAGACTGTCACTGAAGTGAAGTTACGCCTTTGCAATCATTTTCTTTCTACAATCCTGTTTCTGTGCTGCCATTCTTTTCAATTTTGTAACAAACAGTCCTAAATATTTTTTCATTAAAAATGGGGGGAAAGCATATTAACTTAAAATTTCTAGTGCAATTCTCATCATTTCACCTCCCTCCTTCATCCCCAGATAGAATATACCTGTGGTACTATGCAAATTTATCCTGGTGAGAAATATCCTCAGTACTTTCTGTAGATACTATTCCAATTTGAGTATTTTGTGGCATGAAGTCTAATACAGAATTTAAAAATACCAGGTGCTATGATTAAAAGTCTTTTCACCCAGTTAATAGAAAGACCACTATCGCAAAGACCTTCAGTACCTTCACAAAGCTAATCTAGCAAGTTCTTGATAGAAAAGACCAGAAAAAGTCTCCGTAGAAGAAAATAAAAGAAAACAAAATCAGAGTATTGAACATAGTTCTATTTCCAGATACTCTATTTTAGCTGACATATTATCAGTTTTACAGGGTTTGTTGTGGCAAACACTTGATGCTCAGTGAACATACCAGACTGCTTCAAACAATGATTTCATCAATAATGGTGAAGACATAGGTACATGATTAAACTCACACAGAGAACTAATTGCAGGCTGAAAAGTCCAATCAGAAACCAACCCTAGGCATGTACATAGTTCTTCTCAGTATTCATTTCAAAATTATTTTATAATTGTATACAATAGAGAAATTGTAGGGTATTAAGTAGTTTTTTATAAAATTTCAGACCAGAGGGGTCATAGTCATGATCCAAGTAAATCCAGGGGTGCTTTCATGGGTAAGAAGCTATAATTTGCATGCCTTTAAAGCCAGCATCTAAACCCCAAACAGAGCTGTGTCAATGAGCTCACATAAGAATATCTTGTTTTGAAGAATGTAATGCCTTTGTAAGCCTGCATAGTGCTAAAATCAAAAACATTTTTAGCACTTTAGATTCACAGTATGACTAAATAATACCTAGACCTGAGTATCAATCATAAATGAGAAATCTTAGAGCTGTATGTCGTTTTCTGCTTTGAAGTTCGTTCATATATGCTGTCTCTACAGTACCTATGAAATACAAAGTTTCTCAGCGGCTATCTTATGTTTTTGATGTCTGAAAAACAGACATTTCAGATGTTAGATTTTTGGGTTTTATCTTTCTGTCTTTATATTGGCATTTGTTCTCGTGGAAGGTAACTACATCATCTTCTGTTGGAAAATACAGGTGAAGTTCAATGGCAGCTGCAACTCTCCAGAATAATTCTGATTATTGATGTACATTGTCTATGAAGTTCAGAACATGGTGCAAGCTGGACTCTAGCCACAGAAACACTTCATTTACAAATCCCACTCAGCAATAACAATAATAAAAAATATTTAAAAATCAAATTGAATGCAGGAAATTAATATAACAAATCCCAGTACACAAACCTAAACTTTCAATATGAGATCAACAAACCAGTTATTACAATAATCCAAATAAAGAATAATCCTCGTTGTTGCATGACTGATGTCAATAAAACAAAGACACCTTGGGTGACTTTAATTTGATGCATTTTTCCTATTGACTACTGCAAAGGTGAAAAAGATAGACCTCTTATCATTAACAAGATCTTGGAGTGAGTCATTTGTGCTGTATTAACACAATCACATCATTATTCATTATAACATCAGAGCATCTTTGGTCATTTTTAACTCTGCCTTGGAGTGGATCATTTATTTATGAAATATGGGTTGCTCACATAGAAAAAAATAGCTCAAAATTATATCCTGTGATAAAAAAATCCCATAACTTAGCAAAATGTAATACTAGTTCCTGTTTTGATTACCAGAAAAATGCCATTATTTCTGCAGGGTTTTACCTAACCATTTTGAGCTGTTTCCTTCCAATGGACTACCACTGCTTTTAACGTATTCCTTATTTGTTCAGTAGATTAAAATAAAACAATCAGAAGCAAATTCTAAAAATTAGAAGTTTTGGCTATCAGTAAAGAAGAGAGCTTTGTCAAACATGTATCCACTAAGGAACCTGAAAATCCTTTTGAAAATGGATCTTTCTACTAGCTACTTCCCAATCAAACTGTACTTTGAAAGCATATTATCCTTGACAGCTTCTTAATACATGCCACACTAGAAAAAAATTCAAACCCTAGTTTGAATTTTTAACAGACATATACTGTTTTTTCACTACAGATGAAATGCCAGTGTCCTGGTTTCAGCTGAGGTGGCAATGTTTCTTTCCAATACCCAGTGTTGTGCTATGGTTTTGATTTAGAATGAGAATATAGAAAACACATTTATATTTCTAGTTATTCCTAGGTAATTGTGTCTACATAAAGTCAAGGACTTTTCAGTTTCTCACACCCTGCCAGGTGCACAAGAATCTGAGTCAGCACAGCCAAGTAATGTGATGAAGAGACACTCAGCAGCAGGGGTTTATAATAATAATAAAAAACCCAATAATAATAGGGATAATGATAATGATAATGATAATGATAATGATAATAATAATAATAATAATAATAATAATAATAATAATAGAAGAAAACCCAAGTGCAGATTCAATATGTCACTACTGCAGGTTATATGGGTACAACGGAGAAATGCACTATTGCAGTTTAGAAATATGACCACAGGAGATTCACAAAATACTGCCAACACAACAGTCACGAAATGTGGTGTTACAGCCCTCAAGAGTCAGGGTACTCACTGTTACCGCACGCAGGCCATTCACAAGATTCAATATTACAACCACAGCAGATCCATGGAATGCACTACCACAACTCACAAACGCACTAAATACTACATGTGTGTTAATCAGTCATCCGAGACTACAAACTTAAAGCATATCACCCATGTCTCCAGGTAATTGTTCTCCATAAGTCATCTTAGCCAGCATCGTGGCCAAGGGGGAAGGGTTTCCTTGCAGAGTTGAAGAAGCAGCTCCCCTTTCTCAGACCAAACCTATGTGTTTTTATTTGGCTTTATGTCTTTGATTTACATGACAGTGGGCAGGGCTCTGCCAGGAGTGGACAATACCACCTTCCATGTTTGCCATTAGTCATGTCCCCCCTTATCTTATGCTGGATCTTTTGCCTATCTTTGTGTGCTTTGGTGCCACTGAAGCCAAATGGGGACCCTATGATTTGCCTTATCTTACTTCTAGGCAGCTGAATAGTGGCATGACTGGGACTAAGGGCATATTGTTTGTTGAAGGAATTAAAGGCTCAACCCAAGTTTTGGTATCTTGAGTTATGCAGCACTGCCCTTTTAGTCTCCTTTACAGGACTACCCAAGTTTGAGCTATCTACACAGCTTCCCATGGGTTGTCTCTGAAGAGATGGGGCCTTAAGGCAATCCAAGACTGAATTGCTTTTGTAAACCCCCATTAATCACCTGGTGTACTAGACATTTCCAAAACCTGTTTGTGGAACTCTGAGACAGATGATCCTTACACCAAGACAGCTGACCCACGCTGGACAGATGGATATTCCCCACCATATAACATCATGCCCCAAATATAACTGGCAAGAGAGGTGGGAAGCAGGTTTGCTACTTAGAAACACATTTGGAGTAGAATTACTTTTTATTCCTTTTGCGCACAGTAAGCAATGGTATTTGTACATCACTTTTATTGTTGTTATTGTTATTACTATTCTCTTCCTTTGTTATTCTATTGAACTGCCTGTCTTTATTTCAACCCACAGGCTTTTTTTTTTCCCCCCCCCATTTACCTGCTCATCCCCATGTGGTGGGAGGAGTGGCTACATGGTGCTCAGTTATTGTGATTGCTAGGGTTACACCACGACAGTCAATAATGCCAGTTAGACAACTAATTATATGAGATATGGATAGACGTTATGGTGGCAGTTGCTGGAGAAGAAATTACTTTGCTGCAGAAAAGTGTAAAAAGGAAACAGGTGGTCAAACAAAGGAAACAAAATCCCTAACAATACAAAAAATTCCTGCTGACTCTGGTCATGCCTTTGACACTGAGCATATGAACAAATGTAATGCACAAGCACCCAGGCAAGACAGGACACAGCTAAGTACAGTGACCCAGTCAGAGAAGTTCAGATTTCAAACAACGCTTTTATCCATCATTGGACACAGTTACTCTGATTTCAATGATATAATTCTACTGAAAATTTTTATACTTTGAATGATACGTATTTAGTGTAATTTACCTACATACACATATTTATTTATCATCTTTAATGACATTTTTACAATCACAATATTTTTAGTAAAATGACAATCCATTAATTTAAATTAAAATAATCTTTCACATTTTAGACAAAGACTGAAAGTCAATTTTGAGGTTACCTAATACAGATTTTGTAGTTAGTGACTTTACTGAAACAAAAGACTTACAGCTTTAAGGACTCGGCTTTTTCCCCAAGGAAAAAAAGAATTATTTTTTTTAAATTACAAATTTCTCCTTTTTTCTTTTTTGATGCCAAAATGAGTAGTAATTTTAGATATAATACTTTTTAGCAACAATAGATTTTCATCACTATAAAGAGGAAAGTAAATTTTGGAAGTGTGGAGAGGAGTCATTGAGGAGGAAGAGCCAAAAACAGATTTTTCAGACATTAACAATTAAATTTTTTTTAAGTCTCTTTCTTTATCTGCCTCTTTTCTCTCTTGATGATTTGTCCTATATTAGTGTCCCGGATTCAACTAGGATAGGGTTAATTTTTACCAGAGATTGGGATGTGACACAGCTAGACAGATGACCCAAGATAACCAAAGGAGCTATTCCATACCATGCAACACCATGCTCAGCATAAAAGCGGGTATTTGGAGAGCAGCAGAAAAGGTCCAGGAGGGTCAGCTAGAGGACAGTTCAGCTTCAAGATTGGTCTTAGTGTGCAGTCTTAGTTGTACAGTTTGGGGTGAAAAAATGTGTGGTGTATCAACAATTTAATAAGTTCTGTTGATACTATTTCCCTCTCCATGTGCAGTCCCAGTAAACTGTCCTCATCCCAACTCATGAGTTTTGCCTTTATCTCCCCATTCTCCTCCTCATCCCATCAGGTGATAAGGGGGTGAGCAAGCTGTGCATGGTGTTCATCTGCTGACTGGCACTAAACCACTACAATTACTCAGCTACCAACAGAGTATCATTTACAATTTTCTATCTACATTACTAATTACTTTCTGTTTGCAGGGTTTTATGTTAGAAAAAAGTAGGGAACTGCAGGTGTTGATAATAGCATGTAACTTCAGTTTAATGCATGTTTTACTGCTCTGGAGAGGTTAGAGAACAGATGTTAAGAGTTGTTATGTCCATATAGATACTTTATTAATTATTGTACTTACAAGAAAAGAGGAACTATACTAAAATAATCTTCTGCTTCTTTAGGGAATACTTGTCTCTCAGTGCACTGGTGTATCTTCTGTTAGTGAGAGATACGCATGTGCTTAATGGAGACATGCAGCTCTATTTACTTTCAGGAAGCAGCACAATGTTTTTTACAGGGCAAAAGTCCACCACAAAAATTGGCAACTACCAGCACTTCTATTCTGTTATTGCATGATTTAATGGGACATTGTTTATTTTATCCTGCTGTCCTACATTACCATTCATCAAATACCTGTAATACTGTTGGTGTAAAAATGTGGACATGTGCTGAATATTAGCCCTCATAAACGATATATCTTATTTGAGCATAATGCTCTAGAAAACACCTCAAAAATCAGCTAATATGTGTTTATACTGCCTGAAACCAGCAATTATTTTATTATGTTATACAATTATGTTATACAATTCAGAAGATGGTAGTGGACAGAATTTCAGAGGAAGGTGCAAGATGAGCTGGCATCTGAGTCAGGGTCAAAGCTAAAGAACATCTGAAATTTGTAACCACTGATGAAAGGTGACTCATGTTAAGTTACTTTTTTTCTCTAGACCTGCTGAGAAAGCCACAGAGAGCTGTGTTTCTTTTTTTTCCAAATATCATTGAATGCACAGCATAGAAGGTTTTCAAACAGTTGCATATGCAACCTGTGTAAATACACACAGTTCATCCTCCTGTGGGCTTTGCATTCTATAGGGGTTCAAAAAGCTTCTGTAAGAAGCTGAGGAAATCTAATAGCTCTAAGAATGTACAAAATATTATAATGAGACTCCCATAAAATAACTGGATAGCCCAGTTATTTTGTTCTGACATTACTGCCATTCAAAATTGCCGGGACTGCATGTGGCTTTTCCTATCATGTGTTTCCCAGAGACTAGTAAAGGGAATACAGGACAGGCAATGGGGTTTAAATACAGCAGATTGTCCCATGCTGTCAGGGACTCATGAATTCAACCAGGATAGTCTTAGACAAACCTTTGGAAGTCATGTGCATCAGTGCGACATGACCATAAATGTCCTATGCTTTCTGAAATTTTAAAAACTTCAGAAATCATATAACAATAGAGACAACAAACACTTGGGACTTGGTGGATCAGAAGTTCCAAGCTGTCAAAAACACCAGTCCTCAAAAGAACATGAATCTGTCCTCATGATAGTAAGAAAGAAATACTGGCCTGATAGGGGTTTTCACTCACCTTTTTTTTTTTAATTTACTACTGAACTTAAATGAAAAACATTGCACATAAAACACTGCTTAACTTTAAGTGTCAGACAACAACTTAATGCATCCTGAAGGCACCAGGAGAACTTGCTTTTGTTTCTAGGACTAATTTAGATAATAGTTTTCTATGTAGCTCAAATAATCTTAAGAAATTATTTCTTCAATAAATAGAAAAGTTCATTAAAAGATAGAGCATCTATCTCTGTAAAATAAATTGTGTTTAATGGGTTTTTCAATAAAATCCCAAGCTGTTTCATTCCGGGGGACTGCTGACCCATGTGTCATATTCTACTCCCACCCTCCACAAATACTCATGAAAATGAACTAATGTAAGGATTATTTCTTTACCAAGATTGAAATACAACGTAATTTATTTCATTCATTGAGTGACATATAGATTACATTGCTTAGTGTGTTGCTTTAAAAGTAAAGGTCTCTGAGGTGTAATGCTCAATGTAAAGATGACTGCTTTCTATATCATATGTTTTACATATAGCCTGTTCATGTTGCATTCCTTTTAATATTGAAATCTTTGCCTACATACATATACATGTATATACAAATAAAACACAAAAACTGTTTTGGATTTGCATTGCAAGCTTTTGGTAGTGGAGGCAGGATAGTTTCTCTAAGGAGCTGATAGAAGTTTCCCCTATGTCTGGCAAAGCAAATAACAGCCATCTCAAGGACAGACACACAGCTGACCAAGGCCAAGCCAATCAGCAACAGTGGCAGGGCTGCTGTGATAATATTATATCTTAAATATAACAAAAAAAACCCCAACAACTCCCAAAGCCAACACTATTTGCCACCAGAGAAGAAAGTGAGAAGATATAAGAAACTTTGCAGGTACTAAGGTTGGTACAGAAGGAGGGGGAGGAGGTGCAGCAGGCACAGGAGGAGAGATTCCACCTGCAATGCATGGAGTATCCCATGCTGGAGCAAGTGGAGACACATAAAGGATGTTGTGACCCAGTAGAAGCCCACACTGGAGCAAGTTCCTGGCAGGATCTTCAGCCTGTGGAGAGAGGAGCCCATGCCAGAGCAAGTTTACTGGAAGGACTTGTAAAGCTGTGAGGAACCCATGCTGGAGCAGTCTGGTCCTGAAGGTCTGCACCTCATGGAAGCCATGCTGGGGCAGTTCATGAAAAAAATGCAGCCTGCGGGAAGGACTCACATTGGAGATGTCCATGAAGGACTGTCTCAAGTGAGAGAGACCCAACTCTGGAGCAGTGGCAAATGTCAAGAGTCCTTGCCGTGACAAGAAAGGAAATGCAGAGACAACATGTGATGAGTGCAGCCTCAGCAAGATTGCAGATGACACCAAGCTGAGTGCTGTGGTCGACACAACAGAAGTAAAGGGAGCCATCCATAGGGATCTTGACAGGCTGGAAAGGTGGGCCCGGGTGTACCTAATGAGGTTCAACACTGTGAAATGTAAAGTCTTGCACTTGAGCTGAAGGAATCCTAGACATAGAAACTCCTTGAAAGTAGTCCTGCTGAGAAGGACCTGGGTGTCATGGTAGATGAGAAACCTAACATGAGCCAGCAGTGTGCTCTTGCAATGGTATCCTGGGCTCCATCAGAAGAGGGGTGGCAGCAGGGACAGGAAGGTGATTGTCCCTCTCTACTCCACCCTCGTGAGGCCCCATCTGGAGTACTGTGTCCAGATCTGGGGCCCCCAATACAAGAAAGATGTGGAACTGTTGGAGAGGGTTCAGAGGAGGGCCACAAAGATGATGAGAGGGCTGGAGCACCTGCCCTACAAAGAGAGGCTGAGTGAGCTGGGCTTGTTCAGCCTGGAGAAGAGAAGGCTGCAGGGGGACCTCATTGCAGCCTTCCAGTCCCTGAAGGGACCATACAAACAGGAGGGGAATCAACTTTTTAAAAGGGCAGATAATGGCAGGACAAGAGTGAATAGATTAAAGCTAAAGGAGAGAGGTTTAGATTAGATATTAGGGGGGAGTTCTTTGCAGAGAGAGTGGTAAGATGCTGGAACAGGCTTCCCAGAGAAGTGGTAGATGCCCCATCCCTGGAGGTGTTCAAGGCCATGTTGGATGGGGCCCTGGGCAACCTTGTGTAGATCATTCCCAGAAGTTGATGGCCCTGCAAGTGTCAGGGGGGTTCCATCCAGCCCAGAGCATTCTATGATTCTCTGATTCTATGAACTGACATCAATCCCCATTCCTCATTCCCCTGTGCCAGTCAGGGGGAAGTGGGAGATTAATCATGAATAATGTTGAGCCCAGGAAGAAGGGATGAGTGAGGGGAAGTTTCTTAAATTTTGATTTTGTGTCTCTTTGCTCTACTCTGTTTTGATCAGGTAATAAATTAGATGTATTTAATTCCTAGTTTGCCTGTGACATTAATTGCTGTCCTTATCTTGACCCATAAATCTCAAATTATATATTTTCTCCCCTGTCTAGCTAAGAAAGGGAGTGATAGAAGCTTTAGTGAGCATCTGGCCTCTAGCCAGGGTCAACCCACCACACAATCTCCCTTGAAAGAACAGACAGAATAGAAATATTAGCATAAAATTTTGCTGAATATAGCAACCAAGCAAAAGATGTTTATTCTGAAGTTTGGCTAAAAATTATGGCATAATTCTGTAGCTGAGAGGATGAACTTTTTTTTCTTTTAGTGTCACACAGAATATAAATTCTTCAATCAGAGACAAAAGAGAAATAAGTTGTCTGAATAACTTAAACTGTTACCAGGAGAAAAGTAGATGACCAAGAAAACTGGTGACAGGAAAAATCCTTTCACCCATTGGTCACCACCCCATAAAAGTCAAGCTGAGTAAAAGCCATTCTTAACTGGACTTCTTACGCAGCCCTCTAGGAAGAAGAAGCCTGGTAGCAGATGCAAGTATGACTAGCATTAATGTACTGGTCCTCAGTAAGCCATGCTCAGCTTGCCATGTGTAGGTCCTGGGCAGGCTTGTCTCTGAATAGCAACAAAGCAAGGACTTAATTCGAAGGAACATCTGTGCAAAACCATGAACCAAACACATATCTACTCATCATTACTTATTTTCTTTTTTTGAAATAATGGTTACCAAGCAATATCTAAGAAATTAAGGAATTTTAAAGAAAGAAATGTTACAGAGCAGTTGGCTTCTGATTTGGCTTTTTTAATAGTTGGGGTTTTTTTACACCAGCTTTTTTTCTATCTACCATGTATTTCTAACATGCAATCAACCTTCAGCAAAATTCTAAAAAGCAATAAACCAAGCCCAGAAGGTGAAATTGGAAGCCTAAAACCCATAGAAAAAAACTATTCTTGTCAAGAGTGGGAAAATACCTTTCATTCCCTTATGACAAAAATGTGAGTTATGTTTTGCCTGCTAATTTCAGACTTATATCTGTATTTATTTGTTTGACTGCTTAGAGATCATTTCAGGTAATCATCTGCAAATAACATACCGTTGTATATGGTAATTTGTAAAAGCTTAAATGTTGTGAGATGCATGTAAAGTGCTTTTCACTCAACCCTGACACATCATTAAGAAGCTAAGATAATTTATTTAAATTTTCCAGTATTATTTTTAAATGAACCAGAGAGTCCAGTGTTACATGATAGTCTTTGAAAAAGCTTGGCTTGATCTTTAGTTTTGATTATAGGAAGGCATTATAAAGCTTTTGTCCTTCAGGCTTTCTGTAGTTTAGAGGAAAGAATATTGGTAATTGCCACATAGAAAACAAATTGATTTAAGTAAGAAAAAAGTTCTTTAAATTCAAGGCTACGTTTTTTTTTTTCTTTTCCATTTTTTTCTTTTTTCTTTCCTTGAAGAATGATTAAAGTATTTCCCACAGATGTTGCCCTAGTAGAACAGAAAGAAGTTGATGGAAGCTTACCAGTCACAGATTTAGAAATGAAAGGAAAAGACAAATTGTCTCTTTCTGAGATTTTCACATTTTGTCAAGACAGAAGAGATTCTGGTTTATTGATCTTCTTTGTCCACCTTCCATGGGCTTTTTATGATTGTCAGATAATATTCCTTCTCTTCATTCCTGAGAGGAAGTTATTTACTACTCTGCTTACTCACAAAAAGAAAGAAAAACAACCCCTATTAAAGCAGTTTCAGTGGTGCAGCAAAGAGTATTGGTTTCTCCAAGGGAAAAAAAATGCCAACATGAGTATGAATCAGTTATATGGAAAGGAAGAATCCTATGTTCTTCTCCGCACTACCCCAGTTGTTCATATTTCTTTCATTAAATAATCATCAAATGAAACAAAAGAACCGGAAAAAAAATGTTGCTGCCTGAGTCTGAGCTCAAGCAAAGAAGACAGCATGACCTTTAAAAGTTGATCATGAAGTACACTGTTTCTTATTGTTAATGGACCTCAACATAATATCTAGGTGATTAACCCATGATTTGGGGAAAAACAATGCTGAAACAGTTTTTATTGTTTTCATGACAGTTGGCAAGTTCCTCAAAAAACCTAATGCCAAATAATTCTTAAAAGAGACTTTCTGTCAGATTAAAAATTTTTTAAAAAACCCACAAAAATCCAAACCAAACTACCAACCAACCAAACAAAAAAACCCCACCAGCCTGAAGCTACAAGAAGAGAGGATAAATTCAAGGAACAAGATGAATGTTTTTCATTTTTAACTAGATAGCAAAATCTGATTATCCCCAGAAAAAGATATTTTTAAATGTTTTTCCTTTTAATATTTGGCCTAGGAATGTTCAGCTATTGATATACACTGCACGTTCTTAGGAACTGAAGTTAATTTTTAATTTCTTTAATACAACATTAAAACAGAGACCTCCACAAAAGCTCTAATTAAAGATAATTAGTGGGTGCCTTTTTAGTGTAGTAAACAACTGTAATATCTATCATAGATCTGTACTATGTGAGGAATTAAATTTGATGTGTTATAAACCAAGGATGTTGAGTGTAACATTTATGAAAAGAGCATTCCTAAACACAGGCTCAATTGTCTGTTTCATGGAGAACATTTCACTGCTTAGGAAGATGTATCCATTATAGTACAAATCAGCTCCCCATTATTACTGACTTTGAAAGGGGTCATTCAAAACAGCTATGTGTTTTGCAGAAAATAAATGGAAAAAAATATGCATCTACTCAAAAAACATATGACACTCACTATCAATAGATATATCTGTCAATATGGAGATTGATTCCAAACTCTGCCAGTTTTGCGGACAGCCTATTGCATGATAGGTAGTTCTCGGAAATGTTCCTATGTAGTTTGAATGGGCACAGGTTCCTGAACAGAAATTGTCCATGTGATGCTGTTGTTCTTCATCAAGCTTACATCCTGTTCAGAGCTCTCACTCTCAACTGGGCACCCAGACTACACAAAGGGAGTGCTAGAGCATTGGCAATGCTCATAATCACAGATTTATTTCCCTTAAATGAAAAGTTACTTTGCTGTTCCCAAGAAGTGCAATACTGTGGGGTTCCAGAGGTGTGGAATTGTTCAGAAACCTTTATATTAATATCTACGGATAAACATTAAATAAATGTTTTCCTTTATCCTGCTATTTAAACTCTGACTTGGTTTTTGAGAAGCTTGAAGTTGTGAAAGCATATCTTTACATCTATCAGCTCCAGTCAGACAATGTCCAAGTCTTAACCAGTGCTCCGTGCAATAATGTCCCTCTGAAGCAAGAACCAGTTTTACGTAGAGGGAATATCAACTCAGCTGGACTCTAGTAACTGCACTCAAGGCTTCTATGAGATAAGAGAGCAGAACTCCATTGTCCAAACTTATTCCTCTAGAGACATAAGATGATAAATTAATCCACACATATCTTTGATATTAGCATAATGCAAAATCTCAAGGACCTGATCTGATCCTAGTGGAAGCAGACTGTGGAATATACACTTATTATAAAAACCTGCATATATAAACATGTATCTATCCTGAGTTCTAAAAGCTGAAAGTCTTTCTCCATTTAGAGCAATAACAGTTTTTTAGAAAGAACTCCAAACTTTGATGTGTATTTCTCTCATGTTGCTTATTAAGGCTATTCTGATTCATTTCAATGTATCATCCTGAGATAATAGAATTTTCCTTAGCTATCCAGTCAGGTGACTGATTATTGTACCTTTGTGTAGCACCTGGTTATAAAATGTATAGACATGAAGCAAAGTCTTTACTCCTTTTATGGAACTGAAATCTGCCATGACCTGGTAGTTATCTCTACACTCAAGGAGGAACCCTGGATATCTGACTGATCAATGATTATTATATACTTCTCAAGAAGGTAGGCTACAGTAGGGTTCTAAAAGATACTAAGATTACATAGAGTTAGCAAGGAAGATGTAAGTTATTTCTAATTAAATTAGTTTTATTTCTCATAAGGAGAAGATGGATGATTTCTGCCCTGACACTCAGAATAAGTTGATCACTGGGAAAAGAAAAAAAAATTATAGATACAGATGGGGTTTGGATCCATAAATTCTCCCAATAAAGATTGTATCTCTAAATTCAGATCCCAATATGGAAATTTGGTTTGGATTTTTTATGGACATTAAGCCTGCATGTGAGATAATTTCAATTTTCATAGCATTCATAAAGTAATTTATGATGATCATATGAACAAATAAAAAACAGGGGAAGCTGAAAAAAAAAACCCATATTGTCCTGAAATTAATATTAAACAAATCTTTATGAAAAAATTATACAGGTTAGAAATTACAAACAGGAAACACACTTGTGACTATTCCCAAGAAAGCTTTGAGTATAAGGTAGAGTAAAATAGATATATCATAAATCAAAGATTCATGTCAATTGGAAAGGATTTCTACAGTTCGTCTAGTCCAAACCCTTGCTTAAGTTAAGGTCATTTAACAGATTAATTACTGCTTTATTCTGTCAAGTTTTAACTACTTCCATGGATGGAGATCCAATTGTTTCTTTGGGCAGCTGACCACCCTCCTGGTAAAGCTTTTTTCATTTTTTTACTAGTATCTGCTGAGAATTCCTTTGTCTTGTCATCATAGACCTCTGAAAAGAGTCTGCCTCCCTCTTTGTAACCTCTCACAAGGCAGTTGCACACAGCAGAGATCTCCACTTCCCTTCTTCCCTTGGGAGCCTGTTCCAGTGCTCAAAAACACTCTGAATAAAGAACCTCTTCCTAAAATCCAACCTAAATGTCACAGCATCATACCATTTCCTCAGTGTCTATCCCTTCTCTCCGCCTCGTCAGGAAGCCATAGACCACAATGAGGTCTCCCCTCAGTTCTTTTCTCCAGGCTGAACCAACAAAGGGACTTCAGCCTATCCTCATCTTCCCCTCCAAACTCTTCACTATCCTTGTTGCCCTCCTCTGGACACTCTCAAATAGTTTCATATCCCTCTTGTACTGTGGCACCCAAAGCTGCAGGTGAGGCCACACCAGCACAGTGTAGAGCACAGCAATCCCTTCCCTGGACTGGCTGGCAATGCTGTGCTTGATGCACCCCAGGATGTGGCTGGCCATTCTGGCTGCCTGGGCACACTGCTGGCTCCTGTTTAACTTGCTGTCGATCAAGATCCTCAAATCTCTTTCAGCATGGATGGCCTCCAGTGTCTGATCCCTCAATCTGTATGTTTAACCAGGGGATACCTCATGCAGAATAAACCTGACTTTATTGTAGGTCCAAGGTTAAGCTGATGCTGCAGAGTAAGAACATTACCTCTGAAAAAACCCATATCTCAACATTACCTCTTACTCTCAAAGTGACCTGTGGTAACTTGGTATCCTTCAAAATGCAGGATGAGGATATGGGTCTACCAGCAAAATAGATTACCTCAATGGAATAATCACAAACACACTTGTACACCCTTTTGTATTTCATGCTATATTATAAATTTGGACTGCAAGGAGAGACACAACGTGAAGAAACATGCACTTAGAAAAGGCAATTAAAAATATTAGTTTATCTGTTACGGGGGAGCCTAAGAATTAAAACTTTATTGGAGAAACAGATTCTTACTACGAATACCGCAATAACACTTATGTGGCAATCATAATATAGTTACCTTGATTTCAAAAAGCATTAGGACAACTTGCAGCTACAGAGAAGGCAAGTGCTATTAATTTAGCTTCATTAAATGGATCCTAAGTTCCTCAGCCCAGTCAGGTAATCTAGGAGGCTAAATTTAAAAGCATGGCTTTGTTAAAAGGGAATGGAGGGAAGAAGATTTGTCATGCATTTATAAAGAATGGTATGTGGGATCTCTAATTCTAAAATACGTTTAAAAAATATCTTCATCTACTCTTTAAAGTAGAATGGTAGATATATATTGAAAAATAACATTGATATCAGGACAACATTCAAGAAAAATATGGTATTTGGGACAAAGTTAATCTGTCCATAACTTCACCCATCACATTCTGATCCTACAGGGAACAGATACTCAGATCCTTTACAGATTCAGTACAAACATTAAACATGAGCATAACTGATTCCGATGCCTGTAGCTGTGCATGGTCTGCAACACCTCATCTCACAGAGCCCTGCTTCCGGCTTCTCTGCCACAAGAAGTTCTACTGTAGCATGTTACAACACCGTCAGTTACCTCTGTCTAGTGGGTCTTAACTGCTGACATTTACATAGTGTATTGATAACATGGCAATTTTATGGTGGAGATATTTGAGAAGACATTTTTGATTCTTTAAAGAGCTCCATAGGTTTGCAATTGACTATCTTGGCTTAAGTTCTCAACTATTCTGGAAACCAGAAGACTGTTTTCTTAAACTGTAAATGCGAAATTTCCTATTACCCATTTCATTGCCAGGCATGAATTAAGAGAAGTACAAATCCTGTCCCCTGTTTGTTCTTCTCTCTCTGTGTTAAGATCTCCTGGTGAGGCAGGCATGCATTCACTTTTTAGCAGATACAAACATGGTCTCTGGTCTATGAGTACCTAAAATGTAGTATGGGTTAAATAATTCAAATATCATACCTCAGAGGTGACCTTTGCAAAATCATTAATTTAGATATAAAGGCTCCAGCTGGTGCATCCACACTGCAGAGCAGCTTTGGTGCACCCTAAAAATCTACTCAGAGTATAGATACCATGGCCACATGTTGGTGGCACCGCTGAATGAGACCCTTGTATATCTACTCTGCTTGCCTTGGACAAAAGCTTAAATGCACAGGCACAGAGTCAGCCAAAATTTCCACTGTTTTGGATAGTGCAAAGGCCAGGATTAAGGGACGCAAAACGGAACATGCAGTGTATGGAATAAGCATAGTTGTCACCTTTCAACAGAAGATATTATCTGCTGGACCAGATCTATTTTAGAAATACCACGGAAACAATAGGATTTAGTCACTTTCATTGACTGAAGAACTGGACCTAAATATCTAGGAAGGTTTTGAAAGCAAGACCAGCAAACATTAGCACACACCCTTTCCAGTGGACTATTACACCAATAGTCCACCTAAATTCAATATTTAGATTCATACTCACATAAAAATTGATTTGCTGGATATTGTAGCTGGAAGCTGAGCACCATGTGGCCACTTGCTCATCCCTCCAACCTCCAGCAAGATGGGGAGGAGAATGGGGAGACATGGGATGAAGACAGTTTACTGGGGCAGCACAGGGAGAGGGAAATAATAGCAGAACTTATAAATGAATATACAAAAATGTTGATACACAACACAGTTGCTTAACCAAAAAACACAGAACTCAGGTCATACATCTCAGAATCATCCTAAGGCCAGATGGTCCCCAAGCTGCACATCCTGGTGGTGTGCTACCCCTCCCTGACTACACCATTTTTATAATGAACCTGACATTGCATTGACTCCCTAAAACAATGCTGTTCAGTCTTCTGGTGATCACAAAAAGGAACTCAGGACTTGATTAATTCTCCTCCCAAGAAAACTCCTAAGTTAACTGGGAAGAAAAGTAAAAAGAAGAAAAAAAACATACCAATGAAAAGTTAACCATATATAACAATTTCTGAAGGTGGATATGTGGTAACTTTATTTATTGTTTTTAATCATCAGGAGGTGTAGCTACTTCTTTTTGAACCATAAGAGCACATTTCATTTTTGAATAAAACTGAATTTTATGATAACTAAATTCTAAACAATTTACTAATTACCTTCCTTTCCAGCTACAAACAATACTCAAGAGAAGATCTATGGATTGTTTTTTAAAGGTGAAGTGGTCCTTCAATAATAACAGGTTGAATAACACTGGTCTAGAAAAGCAATTATTAACTATGAGGACTTTTGAGAGGACAGAAATGTTGACAAACATATTTTTCCTCAGTCTCCTCTATCCTAGACATATAATTTTGTAAAAGATTTAATACTTTTCTTCAAACTGAAGGGCATACTGAATTACCTATTCATTTCCATTTAACCAGCATGATTAATGTATTTATTAAATTAGTTTGAATTTTAAATACTGCAGTGCAAGTGTATATTAATTAAATTTAATTAGAGTAATCTTATCTGCTACAATAGTTCTCACTCCTTCTTTATGTTTGCTTATTGAAAGATAATATCATAAGATAATAAGGACTTTATAAGTGCTGGACCACTTATATTTCCACCACACACACACACATTTTTCCTGATGCAGGCCTGTTGAATTAATTACAACAGGCAATTCTGTCTATGCCTGGGAGGAGAATGTAATCTAATGGCAGTGGGAGCTCTCAGTCAAATATTAAAAGCAGCTTTCATAAAGAAACTCCTGCCTGACCTTGAGCCAAGAACCTGGCCAACTTATGGATCAGTGCTAGTTTGGTCACATCCCTTGGTAAGCACCTCCTGTGGCAGCCTCCAAGTGCATATGCAAAGATCTCACACTGCTTTCTGGTGACCCAGAAGAGTGATGGATACCACATTCTTGGCCAACCCATCCCACATACAGTTTCAAAAAAAATACAATGCAACTGTTCCTCATAACAAGAAAGGTAGTTGAAACTGAAACCAGGGAATGACTAAGTGCCAGTTTCATCTGACTCCCATTTTCTGTAACAAAACTCACCCACATTAGGCATTTGATTTCTCTTGTGTAAAATATTAGCTTCTCATGTGGATAAAGTTAAACTTTCACAGAGCTTTTTTTCCACTGGAAAGCAGCACCAAAGTTACCAGCCAGTAGAGCACACTCTCTTTCACAGTGAAGACAGCTGGATGCTGCAGCACAGAACTAGTTTTCCTTCTCCCTCTCATCCAGACTTCTTTCGTAACACTGGCTAAGTTATTTCAACCAATGGTTCACAGCAACAACTGTGACTGCTCTCCCAGTTTTCTAATGGATTGTATGAATTAGAAGGTTCCTATTTTGAGACAGACCCAATCACTCACCTTTGAGCTGAAAAACACTAAGCAATGTGAAAATGCTGTGAGAAAAAAAAAAAACAACAAAAAACCCCACAAAACAAAACAAAAAAACCAAAGACTATGCTTTCAGATGCAGATCCTGAAATGGTTATAACACCATCTCACCTCCCAAGGGCACTGCGAAGATAAATAGACTGCTCATCACTGAAGCACTCAGGTTCAAGAAGATGAATAAATCTGTTGTTAGGGGAACATCTGAACAACGACTGTGTGGACCACACACTGACTGATGGAGAAAAGAACACATTGCAGCATAGCAACCTAGGGTTTTTAACTGTCGCTTGTTCCAAAGAAGTGTGCAAGTGGATGGAAATAACACAGCATTTCAGTTTGCATCACATGTATATTACCAAAGAAATCACAACAAACTTCTTCAAGCAGACTTATTTCAGAATCATCATAGTTTTTGATGGTTTGGTTTTGCTTCCAGATTTCCAATTTTGAGTGGGTACATGCTGAGGTTCTCATTGCTTTTTTAAGTGTACTATACAGTAAAAGCTATTTTCCGCCAATTTTGGGACTCAAATATTTTACATAACAACCTTGGTTGTCCCAGATCCTAACGCAATACAGAATCAGCTTAGCCATATCAGTGTCATTGGAGACACACCAATTTCAATCTGTGAAGGACATTACCCAAAAAACTAAGAGCTGATTGGATTTTGATAACAATACATCAGTTAGAAGGAGAAGAGAGTCTGTCAGGTTTCAACAGAAATATCCCAAATAACGCTTGATTTCTGAAATAACTCACCTGCTCCTTGAATTCAGTCACTGAATAAATCAAACCTATTTGGATATTAAGGGTTTATTTTTCGGATTAACAATTTTTAGGGGAGTGGACTTGAAGTAGTGATCATTTAAGTGAAAAAAACCTTGAAACACAAAATCTTAAAAAAAAGAAAGGAAGCATATTAAAAATAATATGTAGACAAAAACATATTTTTTGTTCTATATTAGTAATGTACTTTACATCATTAATTGTCAGGATACCAATTACGTAATATCAGTGTTGTCATTGGCCCCAGGCAGCAGCTAAGCCTCATGCAGCCAAAGGATGGGGAGGAGAATTGGAAGAAAAAAGGTAAATCTCATGGGTTGGGATAGAGACAGTTTACTGGGGCAGCAAAAGGACACCAAAATAACAACAGCACTTGGAACAGAATATACGAAATGGTGATAACACAAAGCAATTTGCTCACCCAGGCAACCAACTCATTCTTGAACTGCTACTCTTCCCTGCCCAGCCTCCTTATATGCTAAGAATGAATTTATATCACATGGAATAGCTTTTTGACTAATTTGGGTCACCTGTTCTGGCCATGTCCCTTCCCAGCTCCTTGTGAAAATTAGTCCTATCCTAGCTGAAAATGAGGATAATGGGTCTCATCTCTTCTATTTGGAGATAAACCAGGTTACAAATACAGGTGGGAAATACATGATTTTTAAGTGCTTGTGCTGACCTTAGATAAATCACCAAGTACTTTAATTTTTCCATTGTTTCAACACATTCAACAATCTTTTCTGTGTTTTTAAAAACATCTGACTTCACAGCTGATATTTTATAAGACAAAAGTTTTACTACTGCTGACAAGCTTGATTGTGTAGGTGGGAGCTTGGGGGAGGAGCGGGGAATATCTTACATGTTTTTTCTCTTCTTATGTCAGCATCACTGAGGCAGAGATCTGGCTCTGTACAGGCTCCTCAGAATGTTGCATAAAACTGTTCATTATCATCAGTGTGGAGCCCTGGACAGTCATTATAAACAAAATGTGTGTGTGTGTGTGTGTGTGTGTGTGTGTATACATCTATATATATCTATATATTTCTATCTACATATATATATATCACCTTTTTGGTCTTCTTCCTAATTTTTAAAAAACATGTTTTAACAAAATTTATAGTGTTTGCATTAATGACATGAGAAAAGAGAGTTAAGAAAATTTCCCAGAGAGTTGCACAGTCATCTTCTAGTTACCATCCTTTGTGTAGCAGTTTTTTATGAGTTATTCCTTCTAAATGCCTTTCTTTCAATACCTTTGTTTTATACATTTTAAGCAGCTCCACGCTGACCGTCAGTAGTTTGTTTCAAATGCAAATAAGCATGCTGTAAGATGTTTTGCTCTGGTAAATCACAATTGTAGATTTTTTACAATTACACAAAATAGGATGTTGTAGACACACTGATGATGGAAGACTTAACAGACTACTGAGCCTGAAGTCTTATTTATTTTACGGCTCTGTCAGGTGGGCTAACAAAACTTACTACGTTTCCCTACAAACTATGACATACTGCAAACTGTCATTTTCATGGTGAATACATAATGACAAACTGCATAAAATGAATTATCAACTAGACTGAAGAGCTACTTCTTATTTTGCTTTCTTTCTCTAAAACTGTAGCAGTTAATTAAGGCTTCAGACAACCAAACAAATCGTTAGTGCCATCACAGACATATTCACTACACGCATGCACACTCCCTTCTAAATCCAGCTTACTTGCCATCCTGCTCATTACTGTCTAGCCACATCTTGCCTCTTATTCATCACGTCCATATTTTCTTTCTACTTTATTCTGCTATAAGGATGCTAATATTCTTTGCACTTTGCTCCATTTTCAAGTATCGTTTCTTTCTACCTCTACACAAAGTACTATTTCCTTTGGAGACTGTAGACTAAATGTCAGCAGCTGCACCTCCCTGCTGAGAATAGAGTAGGGTTGACAGTCCTGAGGAATGTGTAGATCCCTGCTTTGTTCTCACCAGTAAAGATCTAAAGAGCAGAAGTCCGATGATAATTCTACATTTTCTAAGTAACCGAAGTAACAAACAAAACCATGTTTTCTCAAGGTTCCTGGTTGCATATTGCAAAATGTACTCTCTCACTTCAACTAAGCAGTATTTTACAACTAAGCATAATTTACTTAGAGCAGTCCCATTCCTACCTAAAGGAGTTCTGTACAAAGTAAGGCCCTCACAGCACAAGAATAAAATCTGTTTCCTGATGGAAAATGCTGTTATATAACATCTTACATGATTCCTCACATATTTTTAAATTTGTAAATCTGAGGCTACATCTTTCTTGCACCTAGAATATGTCAGATCACCTCTTCTACCTTTCCTAGCTATACCTTTGGGTGTTTGGCTGTGGTGTGGGGAATTCCTCATTGCAAGAAACAGAATTAATTTCCTGCATCTACTTTTTTCTGATTTGTAATAAATAAGTAAGAAGATACTTTAAAAAGAGAGAAAAAAAGAAATTATGAGCAGACAATGTAAATAATAACCTTGAGCAGGTTCTGAACTAGTTCTACAGTTTTTTGTTATTCAGTGCTAACCAGTGGGGGATAAAAATAGCTCATACGTTTTAATCTGCCATATCAGTTGTGTCATTAGGTCTTTTTGAACCGAGGATACTAATGAGATCCAGAAATTAGAAAAAAGAAAAAAAAGAAAAAAAAAAACAAAAGAAAAAAGAGAGGAAAAAAATTCTTTCTTTCATCTCTCACAGATCTGTGGTCTGAGGAAATAATGCAACATGGTATTTGTGAACTTGCTATTGCCTGTAAGGATTAACAGTCCTTTTCCAAATATTCAGTGGCACAAAATGCAAACCTGTAAAATTCTATCAAGCAGAGTTGGAAAAATTCCCCAAATTGCTAAAGATACATACATTTTATATGAAGTCACAAATATTAACTAAATATTAACTCACCTCTGAAAGAAGACCCATGGTCACAAAATTCATGTCATATGCATCAAATAAAAGGGTTTTTTACATTCAGATCTACAAACTACAAACAGGTAACCAACCAAGGTTAACATCAGCTCTTGTGTGGTATTTCCAGGATGCATTATTTATTGCTGCTGAAGGAAAATACATAAATGTTTAAGTCAGAAGATCATAGATATGAATGCAAAAATGTGCTTGCATAGCATTAATTTCCCCATCCCCACTCCTCATTTCAGCAATAAGCAAATTTATCCTGCTTTTCTGCAATATTGCAAGGTTTCCTTCAGAGGCTGAGAAAATATGTATGATGAACTTCCAAGCCAATAGACCATGTCTAACATGTTAGCTTCAGAAACTGGAGAGAAGCCACAGCATCTCAATGGAGGTGCTGCTCACTGAGAGACAGAAGGTAATAACTGCTAGTAAGCAACAGGGCAAGAAATTAGGGGGCTAAAATCCCTAAAATTTATATTTCACTAAATGATCTATCAAACCCCTTTTTTCTGAATTTGCGTTAGGTTTTCACTGTTGCAGTTATTATTTCCCTAGTATGTACTGGTTTGATTTGTTATGTAAATTTTTCTGTTTTCTACACACAGACTGGTGTATTGTTTTCTTCTTTGTTTCGATTGTCTTGCATCTCAGTGAGTCTGAGGTCTCAGTATCTCTTGCATTTCATAGCAAGTCATATGAAACTGTCATATGTGTACTTGCAGAAGTTTAAAAGCAGTTAATTCTCACAAAATTCTGCCAGTAAGAACAAATTACTTTCTGCATTTTATTCAAAACCTATTAGAGCCCACAAGTCCCCAGTAATTACTGAAGGGTCAAGTTCACTCAGTTCTTCAAATATATTTCATATAAACTGCTCTACATCCTTGAAACCTCCATGTATAATTTTAGCAAATGTGGGGACAGGATAGCACTGTGGCTCAAGTTATGAGACATGCAGTTAATTGAGACTGCTACACATAAAATGGTATGAATTTTGTTTCCTTTCTTCACACTTTGAAGCCCTCTACATAGGAATCTGCACACATATCTACCTACCAAATCTGATCTCCATCTGTGAGTGGTAAGTGCTGCTATCTTATATATGGTATGTTGGATCTGTCTCTTTCTCTGTCAGAAGCACCTAAGGAACTATCCTTCTCCCACTGAAATGGAGAGCATATATTCCACTTCGTGTAGTTCATGCATGAAATTCTGTTATCTAAGGCCCTGAATGTTTGTGTTTTTTTCTTGTGCATGCCCTGTGTGAGAATAAACAGAACCCGCTGACTGGCAGGATTTCTTCCATAAGGATTGAAAACCAATGCAAGTGGGAAAAGATTGGTGCAAATCTGAAGCTACAGTCCTCTGCTGTGAAATACAGCCTCAAAAATGCTTGGAAATGTTACAGCCACTTTCCTTTCATTCCTCTTTACCAACATCATTTAAACAACCTGGATTGTTTGTTAAGTGGTATGTTCAAAAACCTCACATACTTGATTGCAGCTGGCCACTGTGAAAGTCATGTAATATTAAGAGTAGACCAGGAAATCATAGCACTTCAGTTGTATCATCCCATCAAATGGATGATGGAGGTGTAGCTTGCAAGGACCTGGGTTGTTTTTTTTCAAAGCATGATATATAGCCACTAAGTCCAGATGGAGAATACTTCTGTTACCCAAGATGCAATATGGTCCTTTACCATCATATTTTGTGAGCATAAACATACAGCATCTCACAATAGACATTAATTTAAATTGCTGTGATTTCTGTCAGTAATTTTCAATTTTATTCTGATATGAGTCTTTTTTAGAGTCCCTTACTACAACTAAGCAGGCATGCTTCCAAATGCCTCTGAAATCAGTGTGTTTGAATCACTAGTCTGTAACAGTGACCCTGGGGCAAGAGATAATATGTTGGTCTGTTGCTTTCATTTTATGTCACACTAAAACTTGAGCATTGAAAATCTCTTGCCAGTGATGGTGGACTTTATTTCCTACCCCTCCCCCCCAATCTATTAGCAGAGGGAAATATTGAGGTGCTGACACCCCACTATTAAAGAAACAGAATGATGGTGTCAGAATGATTTATTTCTAATGGGTTTCTGACAGCTTGTTCTGTGTTAAGACAGCTCTCACACAAGAGAACATGACAGTCATTTTGGCATATCCCTTATAATGTGTGTTATTAATAGAGCTTCAGTTTATTGATTTCCCAGATAGATAATCATTCCTGAGTGGCTGTATAATGCTGTCTGAGATGAATAGTAGATGGCACTAAGAATTACTAGGCAAGCTATAGCAACCCAAAGGATGTGGCATAAAGAAACTCTGACTGATGATATAAATGTATTCAAGAGGCTAAAACTGTCAAATCCAAAATATCATATGATTAATTATTCCATTATATTTTTATGCAGGGAGAAAATTGAAAAGAAAACTTGAGGAGGAAAGGTGAGAAAAAACAATAGTGCAAAGTCGTTTACATGTATCATCTTCCATCTTTGCATGAGTCATGGCTTACACTAGGTTAAAAAAATTATTTCATCAAAGCTGGATACAAAGACAATATCTACACTCTTAAACATAATGTTCCAAGTACCCAGATATTGAAAACACACATCAACATTCAGAAACATATCATGTGACTTCTTATTACCTGCCTTTCCTCTTTTTCCAGAGATGCCTTCACCCCAAGCTGATTCCTGAAGGACAGCCTTTCAAGGAATTTTAATGCATGTGTACACTACTGTCATCACAGAAGTTCACTGTTGACTTGGATAACTGGATTTCTAAAGAAGCAAGCTGGCATTCCAGAAAGACTAAAAGTATCCAAATTAACACAGGCAGGTAATATCCAAACCCCATCCTTTCGACATTAAGATACTGACTGGATGTCATATTTATTTGTTAGTACTGACACAGGGAGATGGCATGCAAGACACTTTGTGAGGCAAATTTTTTTCCTAGGGTGCATTTTATTTTTTTTAAGCTTTTTTAAAGCTAGAACTCTATGGAATATGAATGATTTTGGCTTGTTGAAAAAGACATTTGATGAAATAAAAACACAGCAAAACTCAGGAAATATTGTGGAAGATCCTATTTGGTTATTTACATTTTTAACCTCTGAATTTCAATTGAAGGCCAAGTTATTAGAAGTTATTATCACCAGAGAGCAAAAACTGAATTGCTGGTGCCAAGCCAGCTCCTGCACAAATATCCGATGTACAAAAAGTAATATCAGGATATCTGTCTCTTTAGCTGGCGTAAATAAGCTTAACTTTATTTTTAAGTCAATGCAGCTATGCTCATTAAACCAGCTGCAGATCTAGCAGAGGCACTCCTAAGTCAGATGAGAAATGAACTAACTGCTGATCCAAGGAGTCTTCACATTGATGAAGTTCATGTTACTGCTGTTTTCTAGATGGCCTTTGTATGAAATCACCACATCTCTGATTCAGCTTGACTGGCCCTGTGGTGCAGAAGATAGCTTTGGGAAAACTGCCTACCACATATTAACCAACCCTGCTGCACTACCTCCAGCAGCACTACTCTTACCTCTGTCACTGAAGAATGTAGCCCATTTCTATTAAAATTAATTTAAATTAGTTTTTTTAAAAATATTGCCTTATCAGGTAGAAAGTTTGCTGAATGAAACAATAAGCTGCAAGAGCATCATCTAAGTTTCATGTTTCAAATACAGATGAAAACTAATAATGGTTAAAAACCATTGTTTTCATCTTTTCCAAGACAACTTAAAGACTTCTTTGCACTTAGGCAAACATGAGTACATTTTCAATGGGATCAAAAAATGCGAGTTCATATATACCTCAGTGCAACAGCACCCCAGGATTGTAAAATCCTATTCAGCTCTTCAGATAAATAAGCCATCTTGTGCTCAAAAGCCAGTTGCTCACTTATTACTACCTTTTTCCTTATGGAGTCCTTAGGATGCAAACTTCCCACGTCATGGTAAGTTTAAATGTCGAAACTGATTTTACGCCATTTGCAGAGTCTTGTGTCAATGACATACAGCCCCTGTGGGATAGGTTAACCTTAGGCTCCAACACCTTTTCCCAGTTAGCTAAAGCTTTAGAATGGTTCCAAAACTTTTCTTCTGATTCTGTTTCCTATTTATCCCAAGTGCACATATATTTCTGTAATACACAGCATTTCACTCTACTGAGTCCTTAATAAAGTTTGATCTCTAGCTGTGAGAGAAATGAGTCTGCCAGAAACCTGAGGGTTCCTACATTTCACTCCATGATCAGAAAGACTACGATAGAAAATATAGTATAATCTCACCTTAAGAGAAATGCACTAATCAAACCCTCTAGAAATACCACCAGGCCCTAATCAATCTGTAGGTAGATGCAAGTAATTTTTGAGACTGAACTCAGTAGATAAACTCACTGATTAGCTTCAGTGAAACTACCTAGCTTCATTATCTGATATCCTCCCAATTGGGATATTGGAAAATGCCATATGCTAGTTCCCCATTTTAGGTTATTTTATATTCACCTTAAAAAAGAGGTAATTACTTCAGTGTTGAATACTTATAACTTAGAGACCACACACATTAGCAGATATTCACAAATTGAGTGTATCTACAGTCTCACTTAAAAAGATGCTGAACTTAGCATTGTCATCACAGTATTTAAAACTAGGCTATGTATTCTAGTTAAATGAATGAAACATACATGAGAATCAGTTTTTGCATTTTCAATATAAACTATGGAAGAAAATAAAAAATGCAATACAATTGGGGTGTTCTGTAAAATAACATTGTTTCCACATCTTCCCAAATAGCTTTTACATTCCTAGAGAGTAATGGTGTATGATGGTAGAGCAATGTGTTTGCGAAAATGCAATCTGCTTCAGCAGTTTTCAGGGAATGGTTGCCATATCCAATGAAATGCAAAAGACTTTCTGTCATTTCATTAGTCCTTCTCCCTTTGCAGTTAGGAACCCCTTCAGAGAACTCTTGATAACCCCTGTTTGAGAGGTGCTCCACTGCTGGCATGTGGAGATGCATTACAAGACTACAGATGCCTGCAGTATCTGGAAATACCTTATTGTTACTCAACAACAGTTGGGTTACTCTGGTTATTCATTATATCCTTGCGATCAGGTAATGTTGACTATTTAAGAAGAAAAATTATTTTCCTTTCCTACTTCCTATCCCACTATCCCATCAATTCTTTTCTCTACCTTCTGCAACTAGAGACTCACTAAAATCACTCATTACCCATATGTCTCCTGGAGGAGGGCTGAAAGCAACAAGCTAGGAAGGGTCACCAAAATCTCTACCTAAAGAGTTTGAAATCACACCATGAACATGTGAGCAAATATATTTAGTTTGTTGATATTTGCCATTTACAGAAAAGTATTGGAATAGATTCAGCACTTGATTACAGCCTTGGGGCAATGAATGCTTTTTAACTCTGACCAGCACTATTCCTCTTATTACAGACTACAAAGGCATGAGTTTCCCAGCTTAATACTCTTTCATGGATATTTGCTGATCATAATAACTTATACCTTTAATGTAGCAATTAGTTCCTACTTCCCATTGTCAGTTGTCACAATGAGGTTTGAACAGCAGTCCAGATTTAAAATATAATTAGTTCTCATAATAAATTTTATGAGAATTCATAGCATGCTTTAGGCATCCTGAAATTCCTTCAGTCTGCTAAATATCTTTAAAAAATTTCATAAAGAGCATCATGTGCTTTTGACATTTTGATCTGATTTTACCGCTGTGCAACTATAAGAAAAATAATATGGTGTGAAAATCAAATTCCAAACACTATATAGCAAGCATCCTGGATGTCAGTTTCAAATATGCATCAGAGGCATATTTTGTAAACTATAACAAACCACATTAAGAAGTAGCCTTGCCTATTATGGCGTGCAATTTAAAAAAGCCATATGCGTATTGAAGAAAGTGAGAATCATTTTCACTTCACATGTGGTAATGCTATGCACAGACTGAATAACAAATTTTGGCCTAGGTATCTCATGTTTTCCCATTCTACTGAGTCAAATGGTGCACCATTCTGTGTTGCCCCTTGTACCAAACCAATGACATGAAGAAATTTGATCCAAGATCTGCAAGCAAAAAAACAGATATTTGGGGAACTAATGAGTGCTTTGTTTAGAGGGAGAAGAGGTCAAAGAATATACACCCAGGAGGTTTTCTAGCTGACTTAGGACCATATTAACGTTATTCAGGCTAAAAGTGAAAAAGAATATGAAAGAAACAGTTTTATAAAGTTAACAATGAATTGTATAATTAACTAAATATTCAACATTTCCCTCTTCCAAAACATTTAAATAAAAATAATTCTTTGTCTGCATAGGTCTTTCTTTCTCCAACGGAATCCACAAAAATGAAGATGTTGACTGACTTGTTAAGACCTAATTTCATTGTAGTTTTCAGGAACAATTCAATTCTATTCACTGAAGCACTTACAAAGACATTCTCAAGATTATACAGCACATCATAAAACCTGTTACTTTTACAGTAGGTGTAAATTTCACCTGAGTCTCTCTGCTCTTGCAATGAAAATATCAGATTTAAAATTAAAATCATGTATCTGCAGTAGATTCACTGTCATGGAGTATTTGAAAAGTGTTATTTAACTACTTAACTAGTTTTTTCCTAACTAGTAGTTAGGAAAAAAAAGTTATTTTGTAATGGCTACTCTTCCTGGTGTTTTGATTGGTTTGGTTTCTCTTTTAGATGTTCCTCATGCCCTTATCATTATTCTATCTTATAAATAAAGAAATAAATAAAAGACTAACCAAACCCTGGAGAGGTTCACACACTGTAGTACAATGATTTTAACAGAGGCAATTCTACCCCACGAAGTAATCCAAGTTTTTGGCTCTTTTTTACTCTGATTTTTATTCTCCCTCCTGTATGGTAAATTTCAGCATACCTCTGAGACTTGCTGTACCACAGAGAAGTCTGACTGCACACATGTACAGATAAAATCTGTAGATAAAGATTATGTACAGAGAGGATCTCTGTTCTCCCTTCTTGCTGTTATATTTGGGTGATTCCAGCTGACCTTCCTATTCACAGGATCACAGAATCACTCCTCTGAATATCATGTAGTTCCAAACTCTATTCAACTATAAGGAGGTTTACTAGGATGGTAAGATTGTGTAACTGTGTTGGACTTTTAATTTCTCCATGGATGGAGACTCCACAAGCCCTCTGGGCAACTTGTCCCACTGTCTGACCACTTTCACAATTTAAAAAAAAAAGGGTTTTTTCTTGTATTCAGAGAGAATTTAGTGCCTGTTGTCACTGGGTGCCACTGTAAAGAGCCTGGTTCCATCTTCTTTGCACTCTCCCTTCCAGTATTTACATGCATTGATAATAACCCTTTTTGAGCCTTCTTTTCTCCAGGCTCAACAGTCCCAGCTCACTCAATTTCTCCTCATGGAAGAGGTGCTCTAGACCCTTCACTGTCTTTATGGCACTCACATGGACTCCTCTCCGGAGTCCATATGTTTGTACTGGGCATCCCAGAGCAGAACACAGTAGCCAAGATGTGTCTTATCAGTGCTCGATAGAAGGAAAGATTATGTCCCTTGACCTGATGAAAATGCTCCTACTAATGAAGGCCAGGAGAATGTATCACCTGCTTTGAACTGAGGTGCTGCACATCACCTCAGGTGGGAGTCTCTGGACGATAGTGTACTTTCTTTGCTTAGTGTTGCAAGAACAGTCTCATAAAAGGACTTCTGAAACTAAAAGATTTTTTAAAAATATCAATAAAAATAATCTATAAAGTGCTGTTAATTAATCTTTAACCCATTTGGATTTTAGCTTGCTCATGTTTGTATACCTAGCCAAATATTCTGGCTACTGTGACTCTGGAAATAGGGCTGGCAGAACTTCTTATTCTTTCCACCCCATTCCCTTCTGCTAAACATAAAGGAACACATCAAGAGGGCAACTTGCTATGTATCATTGAAAAAGTAACAGATTTACCATCTTACACAGCCAAGGGTATGAAAATCATTCCAGATGAATACATATAAAAGTAATAATGTATTCAGCAAAATTAATAACCTAATGCTGACCATAGCTGCTGTAGATTCCTCCTGGGAATATCTGAGTTTGTTTAAACATGTACTACTCATTTATGTAGCAACAACCTATTCTTTTCTCCCTTTCAACTAATTTGAAAAGCATATGGAAACATGTCTATTTTCATTATGCAAAATGTTGCCATTCCCTATGAGACTTTTCCAAACTGAAACTGTAAAATTAAATTAAAGCCTTGTGAATAATTTGAAAAGATTATTTTTCCTCATCATGGAAATCTACAGAATTAAATCTCAAAAGAAACCCTAATACCTTTATTTTGGAAATAATTTTCATTTTACTCTACAGTTATTATTTGGAACAAGCAATCAAATAGAATTCCTTAACCTCAGCTCCCTGAACTGAAAGTCTATTACACATCTTGTTCAGACATAGCAAAAATCATCACGAATGCATCTTCCCTTCCAATGCACCTTTTACCCACCAGTTTGAGGAATCCAAAAGAACAACAATGAAAAAACAGAATCATTCAATGACCAACAGACAAATTTTCCCATGCTTAGGTATTTTAGCTCCTGTATATTATATGGAAAAGTAAGAACTCTAGCAGGTTTTTTTCTACTGTTGCAAACAAACTTAAAAAAAAATTAGAGCTTAGTTTTCGTAAAAAAATTGCATAGAGAAACCATCAGTTGTCTGAGTCCACATGACACCTATCCATAGAAGCAAACAAGACAAACAGTTGCAAACCTACAACAAAGATAGGTTACAGGTAATAGCTGAGAAGTGACATATGAGGTACTCTAATTCACACAGACTCACAGAATTAGAGGGATTGGAAGGGACCTTCAGAGATAATTGAGTCTGACCCCGCAGCCAAAGCAAGTTCCCTAGGAAAAGATGACACAGGTAGTGTCCAGACAGGTCTTGAATATCTCCAGAGAAGGAGACTCCACAACCCCCCTGAACACCCTATCCCAGTGCTCTGTCAGTCACCCTCACTGTGAAAAAGTTCTTCCACATATTTGTGCAGAACTTCCTGAGCTCCAGCTTGAATCCATTGTCCCTTGTCCTGTCTCCACAGACCACTGAAGAGAGTCTGGCTATTTCACACTGTCTCCCACATTTCAGGTATTTATAAACATTGATCAGATCTCCTCTTAGCCTTCCTTTCTCCAGGCTTTACAGCCCCAGTTCATTCAGTCTTTCCTCATAGGCCAGATGCTCCAGGCCTTTAATCATCTTTGTAGCCCTCCTCTGGACTCTTTTCCAGGAGATCCCTGACTCTTTTATACCAGGGAGCCCAGAACTGGACACAATACTCCAGGTGGAGGCTGACCAGGGCAGAGTACCAGAGGAGTGGGTAATTTTCAGTACCATCATAAATTTTCTTACTGCCCTAGGATTTCATGGCTGGGTTCTGGTGGAGCAGGGGGGATACAGGGGTGGCTTCTGTATTAAGCAACCAGAAGCTCTCTGCAGTCTCAAGAGAGCAAACATCAAAGCGACTCAAAGTCAAACACCAAACCAACTCAAGTTCGGAGTTGTTGTTGACTGAGTATATCAGCCTCCGGGAATCATACTTAAGAAAAAAAAAAAAAAAAAAGTGAGTAATCACTTTTTGCCACCAGATAAGGGAGTGAGAACATGTAAGAAACCATGCAGACACCAAGGTCAGTGAAGAGGGGAGAGAGGAGGTGCTCCAGATGCCAGAGAGAAAGATGCCCCAGCAGCCCATGGAGAAATCCATGCTGGAGTGGGTGTCCCTCCCACAGCCCATGGAAAAGGCCAACACCCCACCTGCAGCCCGTGGAGAGGCCTCACGCTGGAGCAGGTGCAGGCATACAGGAGATGCTGTGACCCACGTTGGAGCAAGCCTCTGCCAGCACTTGCAGCCCATGGAGAGAGACAGACACAGAGATGAAAGAGAGAGACAAATCCACACCAGAGCAGGTTTGCTAGGGGAGGGGGAGGGGCTTGTGACACCATGGAGGACCAGGCTGGAGTAGTCTGGGCTTGAGAGACTGAGAGAAATGCTATGATTTATGACTGCACCCCACTGAAGTGACCCACGCTGGGGCAGCTGGTGAAGAGCTGAAGCCCTGTGGGAAGGGACTTCACATTAGAGAAGTTTGTGGAGGCCTGTCTCCTGTGGGTGGGACCCCATGGGGCAGCAAGGGAAGGGTGTGAGGAATGCGGTCCCAGGCCAAGTAGGAAAACAGCTCACGAGGAACTGACCAAAACCCCTATTCCCCAAGTCCCTGCTCCTTCCACTGCCACACTGGGGAGAGGGGGGAGAAGAAGGGAGCGAAATCATGACTAAAGTGATGTCTGCTAAGAAGGGAGGGGTGGGCAGAGGTGTTTTAAGATCTGGTTGTACTTTTCATTATCCGACTTTAGTGTCACTGGGTGTGTGTTTATTCTGTGTTGAGTCTGTTTTGCCTGTGACGCTGATTGCGGAATGATCTCTCCCTGTCCTTACCTTGACTCCTAAGTCTCTCAATATATACTTTCTCCCCTGTCCAACTGAAAAGGGGAGTGATTGAATGATTTTGGTGAGTGTCTGGCCTCCAGACAGGGCTAAACCACCACACCTACTATTGTGGTTCTGCCCCAACTGGGAGCTGAGCACCATGTAGCCACAGCCACAGCTCACTCTGGAGTAGGTGGGGGGAAGGGGAAGGTGAAAAGGAAAAGAAAAATAACAAAGGTACACCTCATGGATTGGGATAAGGACCGTTTACTAGCACAACAGGGAGAGAAATAACAATAATAGAACTTTTATAGCAAAAATATATGAATCTGGTGATACACAATGGAGTTTCTCACCAAACCTCACAGCTCAGTCCGTACAGCACAGAACCGTCCCAAAGCAGCACCATCCCCAAAACCTGCATGTCCTGGAGCCATGCACTCCTCCCCCACAAGCCCCCCTTTTATTCTGAGAATGAAGTTATTTGCCTGGAATGCTCTGGCCAGTTTGGGTCTGCTGTCCTGCCTGAGGCCCCTCACAGCTTCCAGGGCTCTCCCCCCGCAACACCCCCTGCCTTCTTGTTAGCAGGGAAATATGAAAAACTGCAAAGTCCCTGACTGCTTGGCAACAACTAAAACATCAGCGTGTTATCAGCACTGTTCTCAACCTAACTCCCAAACGCCATTACACCATCTGCTTGAAAGAAAATTAACCCTATCCTAGCCGAAATCAGGACACCTACAAGCAAAGATTTTAAAGATATATATACTTAAGATAAGTCAGCATTCAATGTAAAAAAAAAAAAATCCAGTCATGAGTTCCCTCCCCTGCATATCAACTGTAAAATACAGAAGCTGAAGATACAGTTGCAATCTCCAGGTTGGAAGAAAATAGAAAGTAGCATTCCTACTCACTGTAGAAATATGTTCGTACGCCTGCTTCATGCAACTACTGAAATGTGTTCCTGGAAAACAAAGGACATTCTTCATTGTTTATGCCACCTGATTTTTCCAAGACAATTCCTAACAGCTCAGTCTATACAAGACTGAATTTATCAAGCCAGTTTTCATCCATGACTCAGATATGCTCAAACAATGTGTATGCCAATTCACATGAGCAATGCAGTTAACACCAGCTGTGAATATAGTAAGAATTTCAGTTTATAAACCCTGTGGCTAATCCCTTAAAGAACAAGAAAATTAAACACATTTTTGTTCCATAGTTTCTAAGCTTCTACAGAAGAATACTTTAATAAAATGCTTTAACCATTTCTCTGACTTGCCTTATGCTGCAAAATATTATGATTGGCATACATATACCAGAGATCCTGGCTACAGGGCCCAATTCACAACCTGTAGGTATCAATAGGGACTTCTTAAATTTCAACATATAGATACAAAACTAGCTGTAAAAATCAGCAACAGAATTTGTATCTTAGCCCTCTGCTACAATAGAAATAATTAGTGTAATTTACTCTCACAATTAACAAAGGGGGTAATTCAATTCTCCTGTAGGCTGTATAGTTTGTGGAGCAAGGATTATGCACCTTTACAGAACCTTAATTCCGAGGAACTGCCTTGGGTGTTACATTTAACTGCTAGTTAAATAGAAACCTTGCAGTCACCCTTATTATTGCAAGGGATGATGCATTTAATTTCTTTTTGCAAAATTCACACAGCAAGTTGTCTTCCAGGTGACTAATTAGTCACTTCCCAGAGCTATGATATCAGTGGTATTAACAAGATCTGGTGAAATGAATCCCCCACCTGGAGGACAGCAGGCTGTTCAGGAGGGATATGCAGGCAGGCAAAGTGGAGGAGTTTCACTGTATGTAAGGGAGCAGTTTGACTGTACAGACCTTACCATTAGCAATGATGTGATTGAGAGTCTCTGGATGAGTATTAGGGGAATGGAATAATAAAAGGAGATTTTGTACTGGGTGTTCTAGTACCAATCACTCAGCCAAGGTGATAGCACTATTAGTTATTTTATATGCAATCAGGAGAAATCTCTGGATCGGTAACTTTTGATCTTTAGGGAGATTTCAATTTCCCAGATACCAACTGGGAATACCATATCGCTGTGACAAGCATGTCTGGAAAATTCTTGAATTTTGTACAAGGTAACTTCTTGTCACAAGTACTCAGTGAGACAACTAGGTAAGATGCCCTTCCAGATTTACTTTTGAATAGAGAAAGACTTGTGGGAAAGGTGATGGTAGGTGGCTGTCTTGGCTACAGAGATAATGAAAAGTCTGGTTTTCAATTTTTTGGTGTAAAGAGAAAAAAGGTCAGCAGAGTTGCTACCCTGGATTTCAAGAGAGCAAGCCTCAAGATACTCAGTGAGCTACTCAACAATGTGCCCTGGGAGTCCTTAAGTGCAGGAAGAGCTGAGCTCTTCCCCCTATGATTCTCCCTATCAGGAGACAGGGGAATGATTCAAACTTGCACCAGGGCAGGTTCAGACTTGACATTAGGAAGCAGAGAGAGGGTGGTCAAAGATTGGAACAGGCTTCCTAGAGAGTTGGTCAGTGCTCCAAGGCTGTCAGTGTTGTTAAGACTGTCAGTGTTGCCTTCCTCTGCATGTATTCAGGTGATGCATTGACAGGTGATGCTATGCTTGATGCATTTGGACAATGCCCTAAAAACATGCTATAACTTTTGGTCAGCCCTGAAGTGGTAGGCAGTTGAGCTGGGCAGGCATTGCTAGGTTCCTTCCAACTGCTCTATGCTATGCTATTCTAATACAACTTTTCTATGTTTTAGGCAATTGTGAATTTCTGCAATACCAAGGAAGCCATAGAAATATATAAATATCCCATTATCACTGTTAACAAACTCAGGTGTTTCTCATTAGGAATAGTGATGTTGCAGTCAGTTCAAGATAAATTTCTAATATTTTATTTAGTATCTCTACAGACTAATGTGACAACTCCAAATGTTTTCTGAAGTGTAATATTTACTAATTTTATTATAACATATTGAGGCTTTTCATTAAATTAATCAGTATACAATACCCAAAACCTTGCTATATCTCAGGTATAGTTTTGATACTTTCAGTGCAAGGTAAAATAAAAAAAATTATGAAGATTAAATAAACTTAATGTAGAAGAAGCAATTATGTCAGAGACATTGAAAAATTTACCTGACAAGTGAGGAGAAATGTAATGGTTTTTTTGCAAACTTTATAAAAGAACTCCAGCAAGAGATGAAGTTGCATTCATTGCAGAAAATTTCCTCAGGTGTTTTAAAGGCTTTTACTCTGAATTTTGCACAAAAAATCTAATGGTGTCTGCTGCCTGATACATAGATGATATTTTCTATTATCATTAACGAAATTACTTGTGATGGTTTTTCTAACCAAATAAAGTGGTCCGTGTTGATTTATCACATATTTTGCAGTTCTACGCTGAACTGTGGAAAAATGGATAGCACTAAATCCTGACTCCTCACTTCCAGTATCATTGTTGAAAGTTGCCCATGCTCTGAACACAGCATAGAATTGGAGCCTCAACTATTCTGAGCACAGGGTTGAACATAAGAGAGAATCATAGAATCACAGAATAGTCTTGGTTGGAAGGGACTCTTTAGATCATCAAGGCCAACCATCACCCTGACCTGCCAACAACCACTAAACCATGTGCCTAAGAACCATATCTTTTAAATACCTCCAGGGACAGAGACTCGACCACTTCCCTGGGAAGTCTGTTCCTATGCCTAACAACCCTCTCAGTGAAGAAGGGTTTACTAATATCCAATCTAAACTTCCCTCGGTGTAACTTGACACCATTACCTCTTGTTCTATCACTTGTCACTAGAGAGAAAAGGTCAGCCCTATCTCTCCACAACATCCTTTCAGGTAGTTGTAGAGAGCAATTAGGTGTCCCCTCAACTGGCTTTTCTCCAGACTAAACAATCTCAGTTCCCTCAGCCTCTTCTCATAACATTTCTTCTCCAGTCCCCTCCCCAGCCTCATCACCCTTCTCCAGTCACACTCCAACACCTCAATGTCTTTTCCATAGTGAGGGTCCCAAAACTGAACACAGTACTTAAGGTAGGACCTCACCAGTGCTGAGTACAGGGGTACAATTATTTCCCTTATCCTTCTCACTGCACTACTATTAATACAGGCCAAGATGCTGTTGACCTTCTTGGCCAACTGGACACACTGATGGCTCATGTTCAGATGGCTGTCAATCAACAACCCCAGGTCCTTCTTTGACAGGCAGCTTTCCAGCCACTCTTCCCCAAGCCTGTAGCATTGTTTGAGATTGTTATGACCCAAATGCAAGACCTGGCACTTGTTGTTGAACTTCATCCCATTGGCCTTATCTACGGATTCAGCCTGTCCAGATCCCTCTGAAGGGCCTTCCTACCCTCAAGCAGATCAACATTCCTGTGCAAGTTGGTGTTGTCTGAGAGCTTACTGAGGGTCCACTCAATCCCCCTGTCCAGATCATTATTAAAGAGAACTGGCCCCAGCACAGAGCCCTGAGGAACACCACTGGTGACTGACAATCAACTGGATTTAACTCCATTTGCCACCACTCCCTGGGCCTGGCCATCCAGACAGTCTTTTTTACCCAGCAGTTAGTACACCTGTCTCGGCTGAGAGCAGCCAGTTTTCTTAGAAGAATGCTGTGGGAAATTATGTCAAAACCTTTGCTAAAATCCAGGTAGACAATATCCACAGCTTTTCCATCATCCATAATGAAGGTCATCTTGTCATAGAAGGAGATCAGTTTGTTTTAAGCAGGACATGCCTTTTATGAACCAGTGCTGACTGGGCTTGATCACTTGCTCTTGCATATGCCTCATAATGACACTCAAGATGATTTGCTCCATAATCTTCCCAGACACTGAAATCAGACTGACAGCCCTATAGTTCCCCAGGTCCTCCTTCTGGCCCTTGTAAATGGGCGTCATTCACTAGTCTCCAGCCAACTTGGACTTCCCCAGTCAGCCAGAACTGCTCATAAATGATGAGAAGTGGCCTGGTGAGCACTTCCACCAACTCCCTCTGTACCCTTGGATGGATCTCATCTGGCCCCACAGACTTGTATGCATCTAGGTGCTGAAGCAGGTAACTTGCCATTTTCCCTTGGATTACTGGGGCTGCGTTATGGTCCCCATCCTTGTCTTCTGGCTGAGGGGGCTAGGAAGTCAGGGAACAACTGGTCTTGATGTTAAAGACTGAGAAAAAGGCAGCATTCAGCGCCTCAGCCTTTTCATCCTTTGTCACTATGTTACTGGCCCCTTCCACTAGAGGACAGAGGTTGTCCCTCGTCCTCTTTTTATTACTAATGCATTTATAGAAACTTTTTTTTTGTTGTCCTTAACATCAGAGGCCAACAGGTTAAGTTCTAGTCTTACTTTTGCCCTTCTAATTTTTCCCTGCATAACCTCACTACTTTTTGTAATCATCATAAGTGGCCTGTGCTTTCTTCTAAAAGGCCATAAATCTTCTTTTTCTCCTTAAGCTGCAGCTCCAGCTCTCTTCAGCCAGGCTTGTCTTTTTCCCCTGCTAGTTTGTATTTCAGCACACAGGGATAGCCTGCTCCTGTGCTTTTCAGACTACCTCCTTGAAAAGCATCCAGTGCTTCCTGGACTCCTTTGCTCTTGAGGACTGCCTCCCAAGGGACATTTACATAGCATTTAAAGAAAGCTTAGAAATAGTCTTGAACACAACTCAACCAGGTTTCTTATTAGCTTGGCACAGGTCTGGAATTCACCGAGAATCAAGAATTTCATTAAAAGGCACTGGAATTTCTGCCAATCTGTACACTGAGACATTAGTAATATGTTGTCTTTTTCTCAAGTAAAGTATATGATCGTAAGTATATAATGTCACCATTATCTTTCTGGACACGTAAGGAATTGCTCATTGATTGAATTTCAGAATTTATCTGGTATGCTTTATTATATGCTTTGGTGTATTGAAATGGAATATAATTTATCATTATATCTTGCTATGTTTTTGAGCATACAGTCATCTGAGAGGGGATACTTGAAGAAGAAGCTTGCACAATTCTCACTTGGCAAATTACTTGGTAGAGCAACCTGTAGCTCCCTGCTTCAACTGGCAGCAGAACCAATGCTATGAGCAAACATAACTGTTTTCTCCCAGTAATATTGAAACCACAGGTGGGATTCATTTCTGCTTCCAGCAGCAACTCTTATTTTGAAAGAAAATTCTTTCCTTTTTCCCTTATGCTCCAATTTCTTCTGCTTTTGTACATCGTACGTTTAGGCTGTACCTCATGAAGACACCACACTAAATAAACTGTGTCAGAATTCAGATTATTCATTTTTCTGATTCTGTCAAACTCCTTGTGTGTTCTTGAGGAAGAAAGGATGGAAAAGAGAATTACTTCCTTCACCAACTGTCATGTTTTAATCCCAGACAGAAACTGAGCGCTTCACAGTAGCTCACTCAATCCCCAAGAGCATGAGGGAGGAGAGTATCAGAAAAGTCAGAAAAATCATAGGTTGAGAGACATAGGTTGAGAGAAAGACAATTTAGCATGTAAGGCAAAAGTCACTCACAAACAAACCAAGGACAAAACCCACTTTCCAGTGGCAGGCAGGAGTTCAGTCATCCCAGGAAATCAGGGTCTCGCATGCCTAATGGTTACTTGGAAAGATAAACACCCCACCCCTCTTTCTTCTTCTCCCCCCAGATTTCTATGATGAGCATGATGTTATATGGTCATGCTCCATGCTAGCTACCACAAAGAAAACTAACTCCATTCAAGGAAAAAACAGCACACCACTAAAGATAAAAGGGTCCACAGTCACACTGAAACCCATATCTAAAACTGAATGTGTGTCAGCTTTGCAAAATTAAGTCTTCCTCCTCTCTGCTTTCAACACTATAACCACTTTCCTCTGAAATAAGGATGATCACTGCATCTACACATCTGCAATTTAGCATTTTGATTCTAAAGAGTTTCAGTGTCTTCCACCCTACATGTGTAAAGCTTTTAGAAAAATTAAGTAATGATACTTATAGGTTTTCTATTGTCCTCTATAACAGCAATGAATTGTAACAACACACACTGGCCAGTAGCACTTTACAACACATATGCACCAGGAAGGTAGAACACGGAATGCAGAAAACAGCTTGACAAGAGGAGGAAAATATATTTCCAAGCCTGTTACAGTTTTTACATGAGAAATAAACCAAAAGCATACTGCAAATGATTATTTATTTTTTTTAATTCAATGGATCTAGGTAATTATAAAGCAGATTAGATCAGAAATTAATTTTAAACGTAAGTATTATCTGTGAATAATTCCTATCACATGAGTAGTGAGGAAAGTCTTCGGGATTTCTTAAGCAAGCTTTATGCACTTTCTAATTATAGTATTTGTAGACTGAAGGCAAAAATAAATTTTATCCTGTGCTTGCCAGTAGATTAATATCCACTTCCATACAAATGAGAGACTAAGGTCTATTAAAGTAAGATACAGGACACAGAAAAGTGACAGACATCCCTGTAAGAAGAGTTAGGATGGTACCAACAGGGCCACAGACCAAAATCCAAGCTCTGTGGGTATGGTAAGCTCTGTTTTACCAGAGCATTGTTAAGATCCTTCCACGCACTATAAATGCATTTCTCCTCACCCCACCCCCACAGCAATATGCTTCCCAAACCATTAAAACAACTTTTGGCTTAGAATCCTCCATACTTCACAAGTAAGACAATTTCAAGGCTTGGGTTTTTGTGGTTGGGTTCAGTTTTTCTTTCTTTCATACTTTCCCCCTCTCAACACAAATATCCCCAGAAGTAAAACACTGAGTCACTTTCTCCCTTATATAAGCAATCACCTTCACTTGGCTTTTCTTTCCTGTTTCATCTTATCTATTAGGCCTATTAGGTGTGCATGGTTCCCTGGTAAACAGACGGTCCTAGCCCATTTCTGTTTGACATCATCAAAGACTATATATTACCAAACCTAAACAATTACACTTATATAGGTGTCTAGGTAGTATATAGCAGCTATAAAGTAAATTTAATATTCATATACACCTATTTATTTATTTACTTACTTATCTGTATTTATATATGTGGATTGCAGCTCTCTGTAGGATTCAAATAAGGGGAAAAACTATTTGTAACATATTCCTTATAACTGGTGTAGAAGTAGGTATTCATCTGTTCAGACAGTTATTGCGCACACAATATAGAGACTTTTCACTGATAAGTTGCACTCCTTTTACACACATGTACTTTGAGTGTTGTTGCACTCCTTTTACACACATGTACTTTGAGTGTTTTTTAACTAAATGACACTGGGGCAGTCCTTGCTATATCTGGATTCCATCTTCTCCTATATCCCTGTTTAGCCTATTCCTATCGCTATGAAATGTGTTTTTCCAGTTCAAATAAAAGCAAGAAAAATTCCTATAAGAGGAATATGAAATGTAGTTTACATTTTCATGGTTAGTCTATACTGATTCCACTAAGCTATATAATAAATCATTATGAATGTGAGAGAACAGTCCTTAACTCTTCAAATGCCTCTAAAATCCAGTGTGTTTTGGTATGTTTCCATAGTTTTCACAGTGCACTTCAAGTGTACGTGGGGCTTTACTTAGCTTTGAGCATTTACATGTTCCTTAGAATCTTCAATTTATTTGTAAAGTTGGAGAAATATGAATCTTCAATTTATTCGTAAAGTGGGAGAAATATAATAATGTTATTAAAGATTTTTGGACGTTAAGTCTACTTTTTAAAATAACAATAATGACTGGGAAAAATAACGCAGAAAAAAGGAGAAGACAGGATAGTATTTCATAGTTAGGTAACTGTCATATTTTTTATACATTTTTTCCAATTTTATTACTTAAATCTGAAAAAAAAACCCAAATTGCAAAAAGATTGATGACAAATCCAGGACATCAAACACAAAATGCAGATTCTGTAGTTTCCCCAAAAGATCTCAAGTCATGCCCATCTTTCTTCCTGTGCTGGAAAATTAATGGTTTTGGTTTAGCATGCCGTGCCTCCACTCTCTGCTCGTCTTGCAGGTGGCAGAGACGGAATACACAAAGTCCATGACATACAAGTGATACATTCTACAATAATAACATTTTGTTTATAGTCTGGATGCACACTAATGCACCAATGAGGAGTTAGTTTACAGTTTTGTTTATGGACAGCTAGTTACTACTAGCTATTTTATCCCTTAACTGTAATGGTGTATGGTAATGTAGATAAGAATCACATTAATTTTATTGTTTCATTTGCATTTCCTAGATAAATATCCATGTTTATTTGATCAAAAAATTGTCATGACTCCAAGCAAAAGAACATTCTAGACCAGAAATATCAAATAAACTTCAATATCCAGGGGTTAATTCATCCTGTCTTCTTTTATGTCCCCCCTCACCACAATTAAATTCCAGCTAAATTACACTTTCGGGGTTTGGTCAGAATTGGTCCAGGCTGACAATTACATATATGTGCTAATTCATCCAAGGCAAAAGGAAACTGATACTAGAACTAATATAGAAAAACTCATTTCAGGCAAACTATGTTGTAGTGGTTTGACCCTAGCTAGAGACCAGATGCCCACCAAAGTCATTCTATCACTCCCCTTTTCAGCTGGACAGGGGAGAAAACATAATATTGAGAGGCTTAGAAGTGAAGATAAGGACAGGGAGAGATCATTCCATGATTAGCGTCACGGGCAAAACAGACTCAACACAGAAGAAAGGAAATTATCTCATCTATTACATTGCACTGCACACCCAGTGAAACCAGAGTTGGATCATGAGAAGTGCAACCAGATCTTAAAACACCTCTGCCCACCCCTCCCTTCTTAGCAGACTTCACTTTAGTAATGATGGGGCAGAGAATGGGGCAATGGGGGTTTTGGACAGTTCCTCACAAGTTGTTTTCCTACTTGGCACCAGGTCCCACCCACAGGAGACAGGCCTCCACAAACTTCTCTAATGTGAAGTCCCTTCCCACAGGGCTTCAGCTCTTCACCAGCTGCCCCAGCGTGGGTCACTTCAGTGGGGTGCAGTCATAAATCATAGCATTTCTCTCAGTCTCTCAAGCCCAGACTACTCCAGCCTGGTCCTCCATGGTGTCACAAGCCCCTCCCCCTCCCCTAGCAAACCTGCTCTGGTGTGGATTTGTCTCTCTCTTTCATCTCTGTGTCTGTCTCTCTCCATGGGCTGCAAGTGCTGGCAGAGGCTTGCTCCAACGTGGGTCACAGCATCTCCTGTATGCCTGCACCTGCTCCAGCATGGGGCCTCTCCACGGGCTGCAGGTGGGGTGTTGGCCTTTTCCATGGGCTGTGGGAGGGACACCCGCTCCAGCATGGATTTCTCCATGGGCTGCTGGAGCATCTTTCTCTCTGGCATCTGGAGCACCTCCTCTCTCCCCTCTTCACTGACCTTGGTGTCTGCATGGTTTCTTACATGTTCTCACTCCCTTATCTGGTGGCAAAAAGTGATTGCTCACTTTTTTTTCCTTCTTAAATGTGATTCAGTGAGGTGCTGTGACCATCGCTGATGGGCTCAGCCTTGGTCAACAATGACTCCAGTTTTGAGTCGCTTTGGTGTTTGCTCTTTCGGGACTGCAGAGAGCTTCTGGTTTCTTAATGCACAAGTCACCCCTGCAGCCCTCCCCCTTCTCCACCGGAACCCAGCCATGCACAACTACATATGTGCTACATACAGTGCTTTAAGTGAAATTGCATGCAGAAGTTTAATACCCAGGCTTCAATTTTATTTAAGATCCTCTATGACATCCACTCCAACACTCACATTAAAAGTCCTTCTGTTGGTGGAACGGAAATGGGAAAAGTATTGGAAAGGCACATTATATGACAGCTGGAGTGAGAGTAATAGCACATATCCATGGGAACCTTTGGGAAGTTTCTTGCAAGAAAACATGATGTGATGACAAGATGATATGGGATGGGAAAAAAACCTACTATAGCATGCCCATTTCTCTTCTTGCAGTTAAAGTTTGTCTTTTCCTCCATTTTTTTTTCTAGCTGTTCTTCGCTAGGAAGAAGCAGAAAGAACAAAATAGGAACATCTGGAAAAGAAATACCACAGGAAAAATACCTAAAATTCATAATAATATTTCAAATTTAAATTCTTCCATGCAGAAGAATTGTGCTGTTAATAAGTTTAATATGCAATGACAACAGTATTTGACAGGCATTTAATATGGGCTGTTGACTTTTTCTGTGTGTGCAAACCTAAGAATAATAAAAAGCAACTTTTAATAAAAGCAACTATAATTTTATACCTTAAAGCCTTTAACTTGTCAGAGAATTGCATCCTATCTTGTATTTGTCATGATAAATGACATATTATCTAGGCAAACAGTGCCTTTGAACAGAGCATAACATCAAGAGCCTTGGTGTCACTGAACATAATGTTTTAGTAGAGGCACTTAAGAGAACAAAATGTATACTAATGGCTAAAATATAAAAGACCTTCAGGTGATGGGGTGAATTTAACGGATATATGACAATTGTTTTTGAAGGGATAGTATTAGTGAGGAAACTTATCCAGCTTTAAAGCAACTCAATGGATGTTTTAAAATCCTGTACAGAAGAGGAAATACTTGCTCTGGTACAGCAAAGAAAGCACAGCCAGCATTTTGGTTTTTGCCTCAGGGGACTGAGTTACATGAGTCTCTGGGGACACTAGTGCTCCAGAAGGAGAAACGTATTACAGATGATGAGCAGCTTTGCCATTAGGGAGAAAAGCTTTGCTGTCATATTGCTAATGCACTTTTCTTTTTTGGAACCCCCAAAGATAGTGGGAGATGACAGCTATTTAACCGGCCACAAATTAAAAACTGTAGATACCAGAGTGACAGGAGTATGTGTCTGATAAACAAACCTATGACAAATATAGGTAGACAATACAGATACTAGCACTCAACCACAAGTAGAAAAACCTCTGGGAGGCCTGGCTGGGTTTCCAGTTATGAGCTCTCCTGTAATTCCTGCTGCTGCAGGTAATGTCACTGTACCACTCTTCCTCCCACCTTCTTTGGAAGGGTATCCTGGCTTCAGCCAAGTTCAACTGAGCAACCATGAGAGCAAAGCCCTCTCTGTGGGTGGAAAGCTCCTGCTGCACCTTCATGGGCAGAAACTGACATTTCCAGAGCTAACGCTCCACTGCAGCAGCATGCACAATGGGCACAGGCCTGACAGAAAATGTGGTTTAAATTCCCCTTCATGTCAGTAAAACTTAGGCACATGTGTAAAGACTACCATAGTTTATACCAGCTGCCTAACCTCTCCAAAGTCTGCTGCAACCTGACCCCTGAGACAGGAAATAAATGCTGCAGTGCTGTGCTCATTACCGCATATGCTGTAAATTCAACTGTTAGTCAAATTGGAAAGACTTCATCTCCAAGCGATACTATTTGTCCGAACACTTTCCCTACCCTCCTTGCAGCCACATGAGAGCTGTTAACCTGCCATCCTCATGGATCATGCCTGCTTCAGTTTGTCCTAAAAATTTCTTTACGAAAAACATTTGAACAGCTCCTCTCCTAGCATTTTAATCAAATTAAAATAGATGGCATTGCATTACTTTAGGGCATAAAGAACATAGAAAAAAATCCAATGCATACATATCTTGCCAACTTTCCGCTCCTTAAGCTTACATTTGTTTTACAGCAATTTCATTGTCTGGCTCTAAAGTCTGCTTCTTTATGCTTGCTATTTCTCATAAACATGCTCAGGATCCTGTATTGCTTCCTGTAATGTTCTTCTCTGATCACTTTTTTACTAGCAGTAAGAAATGCAAAGATGATCAGCTTTAGAAACTTTACATTACTAATGTTAAGAAATTAACACCAAAAGCAGGTTAAATAACCCCTGTTTTAATATCTATGTTTTAAAATAAAAATTAAAATAAGAAATTCAAAACAGGAAAACAATATTACACTGGACAGCAAAATCTTGCACTATTCTTACAGCACATGAACAATGACAACAAAGACCAAAAGAAAAAAAAAGAGAAGGAAAGAATGTGAATTATTATTATGATATTTATATAGCAGTTAAGTTCTGAAAGCCTTGAACAAGTTGCACTTACTGTGCTTTGAAAAGGTCAATAAAAAGAAAGGAAACTTTCACACATTTTTCTTTTTACTACAATCTTAGCTCTGGGTACATTGCTCAAACAATAACATATGATGATGCAGCGGAGAAGCTCTTTAAGTATATTCAAGTAAAAAGATCATTTTGCACATTCCTGTAGTAAATAGTACCTACAACTTCTGTGTCAAAGTCTGAGCTCATCACTATTCTTTGAGAACTCAGTCTTTCCATCTTCCATGCTATTTATCTTCACTACCATTTGTTCTGTTTTACATCCTTCCTGACAGGATATTCTTGATATCAGTCTCCTTATTTCCTTTTACTCTTCTTCCACGTTCCAAATTAAGTCACACCTCCTCACAGATTCATCAGTTTTCTGTGCTGCCAGAGTGTCCCATTCAGCTTGAAGTAAAAGTCATACATACTTTTCCTCCTCTAAGAATTAGCTTCATGATCAGCAAATTTACCTGCTGACCTCTTTCAAACTATTAAGCTTGAAAATAAATAGCTATACAGTTACAGCAGCTGTGTAACGACAAAAACCCCCATAGTATTTTACACTGCAAATGCCAATAACTTGAAGAGTGTAATAGAGCAGTATCAACAAAGAGGATGTTTGGAGAACAGCAAAAAGATAATGAAGTTAGATGACAGTTTCTAAGTATAGAAATAGATTCTCTGTTTTTCCAGATTGGGGGTTGTTATCCCAAAACACAAATACTAACTACATGTAAACATTTACTAAATTTTTAGTTGTCATACAAAGGAGTCACACAAATCATGTCTTGAAAGCCGAATGAAACACAGGAAAGGGTTGTGAGACACAAAGAACAATGTTTCCACTCTTTGTAGGCATCTATCTCAAAAATATCTGATGTTATCACAGAAATTGCAGACAGAAATGTTCACCAGCAGGGCTGCTTGGGTTTCATGAAACAGCAAGGTGAATAGGGTGCTGCAGAGCTGCTGAGCTGCAGGACAGTAATTTGGAGGCAAGGAGGAGAGAGGACGAAAATCAAGGAAGAGCAAAGAAAAGAGGGGGAAAAGCAATAATATCACTGATCTTTCTTCACACTGAAAAATAGAGAAATATTTTGGGGTTTAGGATAGTTGCTCCAAACTGTGATTGCAATAAATCCTTTCATGACAAGCTTTTCTTTAAAAAGGTCAAGTGCCTCCATTCCAACAAAAATATTATGTTTGAAATGTTAAAAAAATTTGTCCTGTTAGGCTTCAAAATGATATGCTACTAGTTGGTTATGATGAAGAACTTCACGGGCTGGCAGAAACACATTCTTTTGAAAGACGTGTTGTTATCTATATCAAATTCTTTCCTAAAATAGCTACACAAGATTTCTTAAAAAGATTTCTTCACCTCTGTTTGAAAATGCAACCATGGTTGGAGAGATCAGTGCAAATATCTCTTTAATGCATACATAATCCCTTGCATTTCAATTTTAGCCCTTAGCAATTATATTGCCATCAAGGGGACCAGAAAAAAACATAACAAGTTTTTTTCTTTACGTAACCTTTCCTTATAGTTTCCCAGTTTCATTTCAGGCCAGGGATGTAATTATAGACAACATCCTCAGTGCCCATGTGAGAGAGAAAGTACCAGGAGTCTGAAAAGTGTCTACTCAATGTCATGAGGGAAATCAATGAAAAGGAAATAAATTGCAGCCTTATAAACATAGATCTACAATCAACTCCTCTAGCAACCGGATTTATGAAGATTCAGTATAATCTTTCAAAAAATGTACAGCACTTTTTGCTAGTCCATGATACAGCTTGAAGGCGGTTACATTTCCAGCCCCTTTTCAGTGGTCTGTGGAGACAGGACAAGGGGCAATGGCTGCAAATCAGAACACAGGAAGTTCCGCACCAACATGCGGAAGAACTTTTACACAGTGAGGGTAACAGAGCCCTGGGACAGGCTGCCCAGGGAGGTAGTAGAGTCTCCTTCTCTGGAAATATTCAAGACCAGTATGGACGCCTATCTGTGCAATATGAGCTAGGGAGCCTGCTTTGGCAGGGGGGTTAGGCCAGGTGATCTCTCAGGGTCCCTTCGAACCCCTACAATTCCGTGATTCTGTGATTCTGTGATTATTGCTTTTCCCACTATCAAGAGATACTGTGCTGTGAAAAAAATAGAAGAAACTATTTACTTATTGTATTTGTAGGCAAAATGAAATCATGAGAGGGGAAGGAAAGACTTATGAATGAGTAATTAAAAATGTTTTCTTCTAAAATTCATGTTAAGTTTAGAACTGAATTTGTTTTTCATTATTTCTGACAAATTCGTAAGTTCAGGGCAAAAAAAATTATTACAGTTGAAAATTAATTTTTATTGTTTCAGATCAGTCAAAAATACTTCTATAAAAATAACGGGATACTAAGATTCTGAACTTTTAATGTCTTTAATACAGTAAACTGAAATCTTGGAAAGAATAGGACTTTTTATAGGAAAGAGTTTTTTATCGTACTGTTCTACTAATAAAAAGAAAAAAAACTAGAAAAAGAAAAGCTCTTGTGTTTTTAAAATACATCGATTTTTCTGACTTTCTGTTTTTTTCTGGAGAGACTTTACAGGTAGAAAAGAAATTGCCATTTCATTTAAGTTGTGCAGCATTGACACATGGCATGTAATTGTATGCCTATTTCATCTAAGGATCACTAACTAGCATGAGCAAATGTCATGGTAATTTTCAGTCCTTATCATGACAGAAGGAAATCCAAGAGTGAAGTCCCTAAAGTGCTTGGAGTAGATTCTCTCATCTGTAACAGCTCAGCTTTCAGTTACCTGGCCCTTTCTGTCTCTGCCTTTGCTCTCATTTTACCAAAGTTTAAAACTACTCCAGAAGCATCAGACTCTTCGGTCTTACAGTTCTTATTGGGCGCTGCATGACAGAAAACTTCTGTAACAGTTCGAGGGTTTATCTTTTTTTTTTTTCCAAGCAACAGGCAGAGTAGGGTGGGCAGTAGTGTAAGAGTCCAATTTCTTTCCTTTTCTATTATCAGTAAGCCAGCTGACACTGCAAACTTGTACCAGCTGTAATCCTGAAACAGAAAAGAATCATCGAGGCATGCTATTCCACTGCTGAAATCTGTACAAGTCTGTCTTTTCCTTCCTGTACTTTTGTGTAATGATCTTTCATTCTTTCAGAAGAGCAGCCAAATTACAGATTTCTACTGCTATAGCCACTTCTTAGGAGGAGCACTATTAGGCTCTAATCTATTCCTCCATGCTTGTGGTTTTGCTGATAGAGCAAAGAATAGCTACATTAGGAGCTCTTGTTAGTGCCATAGTTTCAAAAGTATTCATTCTTAACCCCATCAGTATAAGAAACAATGAGATCAACCAAAAGTCATGTTTGACAATGGGATGTGATACATATTTAACTTGGATATGAAGAAAATAATTGTAAAAGTTACTTTAAGAGAAAGTTTTGCTCTTAATAGACTCACTGCTTTAGTCCTTCTTTTTTCTGAAGTAGGGTTTCATCTATCAGATTTCAGTGATGTATAACAGTGATTCTAGCTTAGCACCCCACAAAATTCTGTAACTATCGAAGGTGAATTTTCTATATAGACAATGTTATTACGGGTCCCTTATCTTCCTATAAATTCCAGTTGCAATTTTTCATCTTGCTCTACTCTCCTTTTCTCGATATGAAGAATATATCAAATAGGCAGATCATAATCAGCAGCTTTCCCTTTTCCAAAGGGGATGGTTTATTAACTCAAATGCCCCATTCTCTTCTTTTAATGTCCTGTTTTCTAATCTCCTCTTTCTATCTTTCTTAGCTGATACAGAAGAATGCTGCACTGCCATTCAGCAGGTTCTGGATGGGCAAGAGAGTTGGGCAGAGAACAAGATTAAATTCAACAAGTGCAAGTGTAGAGTCCTGCACCTAGGGAGGAGTAACCCAATGCACCAGTAAATGTTAGGGGCTGGCCTGCAGGGAAGCAGCGCTGCAGAGGAGAACCTGGGAGTGCTGGTGGACAACAAGTTCTCCATAAGCCAGAAGTGTGCCCTCATGGCCAAGAAGGCAAATATACCAGGGTTCATTGAGAAAAGTTAGGCCAGCAGGTCCAAGGAGATCATGGTCCCTCTCTACTCCGCCCTGGTGAGGCCACATCTGGAGTCCTGTGTCCAGTTCTGGGCTCCACAGCTCAGGAAACACAGAGAACTACTGGAGAGAGTCCAGTGAAGGACTACAAGGATGATGAGTGGACCAAGGCATCTCTTTTATGAGGAAAGGGTGAGAGTGCTGGGGTTGTTCAGCCTAGAGAAGAGAAGACTGAGGGGATCGTATCAATAGTTATATCTAAAGGGTATATTTCAAGAGGATGGAGTCAGACTCTTTTCAGTGGTGCCCAGTGACAGGGCAAGGGGAAATGATCTCTAATTGGAACATGGGAAGTTCCATCTAAACATGAGAAAAAACTTCTGAGGGAAACAGGTCACAAGTCTCTCCGGAGTTTAAAGATGAATCTGGACACAATGCTGTTCAAATGTGCACTAGGTAATCCTGCTTTAGCGGGGGGGTGAATTAGATAGTAGAGGTCCCTTCTAACCCCTACTATTCTGTGATTCTATGACTCCTTGAGTGTGTCTAGCTGCAACACAAAGCCTGGGTTTGATACAACTCAGAGACATAAGCATAGCTCAGATTTCTGAGCTGGGAGAAAGACTGGTAAGAATGTGCACAGAATGGATACAGACAACACAGAGAATGGAGAGACATGGAGATACAATATAAGCAAGAAAGCTTAAGCAAAAGAGTATCTACTTAAGTAGAAAAAAAAAACAGAAATAAAGGACGTTGATGACAGCAACCACTGGGCCACAATCTACATGTAACTTTTTCACTGCTGGCCCAGCCTACACATCACTTTATCAGTTATACACAGGTGCCACCAACACCAGAAAATTCTGATGTGTGTGAGAGCACAGCACATCTACATCATATACCCTTGCTCCTGTTAGCACAAAAGTCAGGAGCTCACTTCAGCATCACCTCAGTTGTTCCATGTCAATAAGGAATTAGAATCATGGTTTCATAGTGCCTTACTCAGACACATGCTTGTAGGTCTCAGGATCTATCTGCCTGCAAGTATGTGACTCAAAACCCTTTATGGAAGAGTCTCTAAAACTGTGGGAGAGAAAGAAAAAACTTCTACAGAACATTGGACATCACTGTGCCACAAGTTTCATTTCAAAAAAGGTGTGCAAGTGTTGAGCTTCAAATCCTGAACATGAAGCAGTCACAAAGCTTGTAATTAGAAGTAAGAAATAAATCACTAGCTTATGGACTTTGCTTGGTTTTGGGAAGCAGGAATTTGGGGTTTTATTTTCATCATTATGTCAGATCTTCTGCTGGTATTCAGGTAAAATTCTTCATTCCTGCTATAGCGTGAAGTTGAATTATTTTTATTTACCAGTAAAAGGCTGTCTTGTGTGCAAAGTGAGGATACAAGTTTGCTAAGAATCTATATTATGCAAACAAATATTTTGATATTATAAAGTCTGTAAAAAACTGTGTAGACAAATCAAGAAATGCTTTCCTGACTTTTTGAATAACTGCTGCTAGTATGAGGCTCCCTGGATTTATAGAATAGAATTTAATCTTTCAATAGAGGTTGAAGGAAACCACTTTTATCTCTCATTCATCAGACTGAAAAGAATGCAATTACCTGTATTGTTCATCTAGACTACTGAGAAAGTAATCATTTCAGTGTTATGATAAACATGCATAGTCTCAGAAAATAGTTCAAGGGGTGTCTGTATAAGAAGCAGTAACAACATTGCCTAAAATACCTTCTGTTTACAATATTTTTCACATATAAAACAAGTTCCTGACAGGTCTTAAGTATTGATGACATTACAAAAAATTGAGTATTTGAACAAATATTGAATACATTTTGTCCTTTACAGTTGTTATCACCAACTCATTTTAAACTGTGTGACTGGAAGACTAACCGGTTTTCTGTGGAAAATTAAGAAAGATTTTTTCCTCTTAGCGAAGGATAGAGAAAAGAAAAGAGACTTCTTAAAAGACAAAAACACAAAAGCAAAAACCAGAATTAAGTCACTGTTTGGATTTCTAGGTAATTTTAGCCAGTCTGAGTGTGCAAAACAATGCACCTGAATTTGAGTGATCTGAGGCATGTACAATCTATTTTCTGGTCTGGAAGTCATATAGCTCTGAAAAACTAAAAATGAGAATTACTTTTTGTATGGTGGCTTGTCAGTTCAGCTATATGGTTTTCTGACTAGTGCAACCAAAGAGAACAAGGGAAATAATGATTGTATAGGCAAGTCCACACTGTAAGTGAGGTTTTGGCAAAAATTCTCATTCTGAGAGGCAGAAGGGAGATTGGTAAACTTTTTTGCCGACTGAAAAGCAGCCACACAAAAATACCCCTAGTGAAATATTTCAAGAGTTTTACATAACTAAGCATAATATCACATGACAAAAATACACTTATTTAAATAATAAAAATCACTCACTGACCATATCTTGTTTGTAATTACAAAATCCTCTTACAAAGTGTGCAGTTAGCTGTAGTGCAAATTATGGTGAAGAAAGTACAGAACACAAAGACATATGTACTGTTCTGAATCCATGCAGAAAGCCATAATTGACATCAGGATCTTCCTCACCCTTTCCCAATTTATTATTCTTTAAATGACAGATTTGTTTATGAAGCTCCCACTACTATCTCCTTATTATTCCTCCCCAGTTCTTCAAAACACAGTTCAACTGTTGGGGTAGCCATCATCTGTGTTAGGCCTCTACTAGGACTGTTTATTTCTCAATTTGAGAAAGATGTTTTCAAACAAAAAAACCCCCAAAGAATAAAAGAAACTGATGTGTGCATCATGATGCACTGGATGGGTAGGAAATGGGACTGGTGTACACTTCTTTCCACATCCTGCTCTCATCAGTCCTGGCAGGTAGACCCTTACAACTCATCCCCAGGTGCTGGCAGAGCCTTATGCCAGGCTTGTGCCTGGACTCCTGTTGAGTGTGTGTGCAATGTCTGGAGCGTGAAAGAAGGCCCTGGCTGGTGCTGTGTTGAGCTTTGAGGGCTGTAAGCAGCAGTTCTTCATGCCCACCCACAAAGGTTTGGTTGTGTTTCCCTGACTGCCAAAGGGAAACAGCTGCTACCCTCAAGTCTACCCCACCTTCCATGGTGCATTGAGACCATGTCCATGGCATCATACTGGCCTTGATACATCTTCTGCAAAGCTTGGTCTGACTGGGCCTATGAGATCCTGTATTGGCACTAGGTCTACTTCAGCTGCGTGATACACTGGACCAGTAGAAAACCAGGCTGGTCCCTCTGTCAGGGCCCTATCCAGTTCATTAAGTTATCAGTGTGGGTGGAAGATGACTTTTAAATTATACCAATATGCCTGCTACAGAGCCATGAGAAGTCAGCAGTTAGGTAGAAATTGCTTCCAGCCACCTGGATGCCCACAGTCCCTATTACCCCACAGCATCCCCACCACCTTCTTCCCAAACAATGCTATTCCTAGCTGAGCCAGGGGCTATGGGCATGGTGCCCATGACTGCAATGGCTGGCCTTCCACCTGACATCTGGATGACCATTTTCTAAGGTGATCCCAGAACCCTTGAGCTTGTGATGACCTGGCTGCAACAAGAATTGCAGGAGATTTATAGGGCCTGGTGGTGCCAAGCTGTTATAGTGTTGTCCCTTATCATCATCTGTATTTCTGGGAGCTGGATGAGGAGGCCTGGTGCAGGAACTGCAGTCCAGCCTGCAAGACCACTCAGCAATCTTCCGGCACTGGCTCATCAGTGTCATCATGCAAAGAATCCAGAAGTATTTGGGTCAATGTGATATCTTCACTACCATGGGGAAGGAGGGAAGCCCTATTGATGTCCCCCGATACTCCACCTCCCTGGAGGGGACTCACATCATCAACATGGGAACCTCCAACAGAAGGTTAGGAAGTTTTTCTTCATTGACCCTAGAAATCTAGTTTCCTTGTGCCTTGCTTTCATGTCCCTCCAGCAGACATCAGGGTAGTTAAACTGTGACTGTGAATGTGAAGCTTCTTCCAGTTGTCTGAAGAAGGTGCAACCTGTTTTTCGTTTGTGATTCATAGATTCATAGAATTGTCTTGGTTGGAAGGGACCGTTTAGATCATCAAGTCCAATCATCACCCTAACCTGCCATCCATTACTAAACCATGTCCCTCAGCACCAGACCTAACCACCTTTTAAATACCTCCAGGGATGAAGACTCCATCACTTCCCTGAGCAGCCTGTTCCAGTGCTTGACAACCCTCTCTGTGAAGAAGTTTTTCCTAATATCCCATCTAAACCTCCCCTGGAGTAACTTGACACCATTTCCTTTTGTCCTATCACTTGTCACTTGATGAGGCAGTTTTTTGCAGACTACAATGTCATCCATGTTTGACTGCCTTCCTGACCAATAAGCTCTCAGTTGTCTCATTATCCAGCCCTAGTCAGAGCTCCATATGTACCTGCTGCTTCCATGTTGATTAGAAATTCCTCTTCTCTCCTTCCTGGCCTGTCCTTACTGAAGATCCTCTGTCCATCCACAGCTGCATTCCAGTTACATGAGCTATCCCGCCACATGTCTGTTTTCCCAATGACATTGTGGTTCTGCTGCCACATGTAAATTTGTCTTATTTGCTCCCCATGATGCATGTGTCAGAGTGCAAATGTTTTCGGAAAGACATCCAGTTGTGCTCATTTCCCAGAAAAGATATGAAGGCTTCCCTGGTAATGTTGATCTGAAGGCAGTTCTCATTCATTTATGTAGGGTTCCCTTCAGTGCTCTTCCATTCTTTTCAAGGTCTCTGGTGTCCACATAACCAGACACCCTTTGCTCATCAACACAGGCCACAACTTCTCCCTTCCCTCATCATTTCTAGTTTGAAGTTCTCCTCACAAAGTTGTCCATCTTGGTGGCAAAGATGCTTTTGTCCTACCTGGTCAGGTGGACCCAATATCTTTATGGCAATCCTTTGTTCTCAAAAATGATCCCACAGTCATAAGGAAAAAAATCCCAAACAAACATTTGTTGTGAACTCCAGGTTTGCAACCCCTTTTTAGCCTGCAGAACACATCTGTTCCTCCTCAGGTCCTTCCTTGTAAGAAGGGTGGGGCTGATGGGACACCCTCTGGGCTCTTGTGTCAATCCTCTGTGACAAAGAGTCACTGATGGGATGTTCCATGTCTCCTTGGCAGCATCACTGCTGGCCATGAGGGAGAATGTGGAATGTCCAAGGGTTTGATAAGCACCAGCACGCTCTACACAATGTCCCATACATGAGCAATCCCACCCAACAGGAGGCCAGGTCAGTAGACAGGGCACCCATACCTGTGGCAGGGAGTCTGTAAACCCACTTGGCCCTTTCTTCTGGTGCTGCTGCTGGATCCAAGGGTCTGCTTGCTTTCTGGTTTCTGAATCCATGTAGAACAGTGCCATCACAACCTCCAAAGTTCTTACCTAACACATTTAAGTGACCAAAATGCTTTGGAAGTATCTAGCCCGGTACATTTTTTAATATTTTGGAGCTTTGCAACATAATGACACAAATAAGATATTTTTTATTAAAAAAATACCCACCAAGCCATAATATCACAAAGCCAACTTACCAAAGAAATATCTCCATGCTTTTGTAAATTTTAAGAAGTCAATGATTAATTTTCCCTGGTTACAGAAAATCTAGAAGTACATCAGGATTTCCTGGTTCTACTTTTTTCTTTTACTCAGCTTTTATAAATTGAGTAGTTTGACTTTCAACTGTTAAAATAGCTCTTCCTACAGAATTTTAAAAACCCACATCTTTTTACACCAAGATTTTATACCAAGCCTGTGAAGAAGAATGAAGAAAGTAGAAAGTGATGTCCAGCAGGCACAAGCCAAGTTAGGATGGTATTAGGATGGTGATTCATTGGCTACACTGTGTCTCAGAGACTACACGAAATAGAGATCACATCTTGAGTGGTGTCATCATTTCTGAGATTCTCCCAGAAGAAAAATAGTCTTTTCTTGGAGAAAATAAAGAAAAATACCATAAAAAATAAAGAAAAATATAATAAAAAAAATCCAAAATACATATATACCAGCCCAAATAGACTCCGAATGAGATCACTGCTTCATAAGACAACAAGCAATTACCTCTTACCTATGGTTTTATAGCATTGCATGCCACTACATAGCCTTGACAGACAAGTTCAAATGAAGACTGTGGGGTAGTCTGTAAAAATTTTCTGAAAGAAAATAATTATACTAAAAAAACCCATAAAAATCACCAACAAAATATTCCCACTCAAAACTTGTAGGTATTCTACTCTGCTCCCTCCCCCTTCCCCCAAATGAAATGGTTTAGATAGAAAATGATAAGTTTTCCTTTATGTAACACTCCTACAACAACTGTTTCTTCCAGTTCCAAAGGGACCAATTAAAGAAGCAATGGTAGTACTTGAATTTATACTTTTCTTGCATTACCTTAGCTATCATTCAGAAATGCTGACACAAGGATACCTCTTCCATTTTACCCCTCTATGACAGAGGTCTCTTCTTTTTGGAGAGGTCTGACTCATAGGATGTCAACTGTGGGTTTTTGTCAATTGAGAAACTGTTTTGGTGATTCATGGGAAAGGTAGGGGAGTTCAGAATCAAGAAGATACATAAGAGTTACATTTTGCTGGAGAAGAAGAGAAAGCAATAAACCACCTAAAGGAAGATTCTACATTACCTTTTAGAGATTGTCAGTGAAAAGCTCACTAGAGACTTTCCTGTGAAACACAGATGTTGAAATACCATGTTGTATTTATTATGAGTACTGTTTCCCCATGAAAATTTTCGAGAGCTTTGTTGAAAGCCTGAATCCAAGGACAGAGCAGTTTTATTTTTATTTTTCAGTCTTCATCCAATTTCTCCACTTCAATCTTTCTTAAAATAGAATTTTAATTAAAACCAGAAGCCTTTAATGAGAAAATTATGATTGAAAAATATCAGGTTCCCTTATCATATTCAGAAAATGGTAGAACTTTGTATTATTATAATACAAATATTTAATCAAATATACTATTATGTTGTCATATATTTCCTTTCTTTTTCTTTTTTTTTTGTCTGATTTTTCACCTATTCACTTTATGAATTGCCACTAGCTCTACTTCTGATTGAGGGTACCACACTCCCGCATTTCTTTGGTATGAATCATCCTTTATTAATAAAGCTACTCTTTCAAGAGAAATATGCAAGCTTTTAAAGAACAAAATTCAGATTCCTTTTTTTAGTATTTACCTCCTTCCTTGAAGATTTTGGTGTCACTTCTTGATTTTTACATGTTGGACTAGGTATGACTCTGAATTAAACCTACTTAATTATCTTACTATTGCCTTTATACATCATGTTGTCATGATGAAGAAAGTATCTTGCCCTCATTTTCCCCACTATTTTCTTCTCCATTTGTGGTGGGTATCCATAGCAAGGTTTTGTTAGTGAGCGGGGCTACAGGAGCGATTTCTGTAAGAAGATGCCAGAAGCCAACCCACTGTCCAATAGTACCTGTTACAGCTAGCTCCAAGACAGGCCCACTACTAATCAAAGCTGAGCCAATCAGTGATATTGGTAACGTATCCATGCTAACTAATTTTTAAAAGCACAATAAAATGTTGGACAGCACCTGTGAGAGAGGAATGAAAAAGTGTGAGCAGATCAGCCCTGCAGACATCAATGTCAGTGAAGGAGGAAGGGGAGGAGGTGCTTCAGATGCCTGGGCAAACATTCCCCTGCATGATAAAGATCATGGTGAGGTAAGTTATCCCATTATAGTCCATTCCTTATTATTCTACTCTGGTTCTAATTGGTAATAAATTAAATTAGTCTTCCTAAGTCAAGCCTGTTTTGCCTGTGACAGTAATTGCTGAGTACTCTCCCTGTCCTTATATCAATGCATGATTTTTTTGGTCATCTTTTCTTCCCACTATCCTGTTGGGAAGGGAAAGTGAGTGAGTGTTTTTGGTGGCCAGCTGATCAGCAAGGGGTCGACCCATCACACCAGTTCAAATGGTCATTCCACAGAACTTTGACAATTGCCAGAATTTCCTGGCATTCTGGAGTACTGCTATTCTGCCAATAATCATTTGGCAGGGAGATCTTGTTTCCCTCTTTAGATGCATTGTTTCTAAAATGACTGAGAGAGTAATAGCATAGTACCAAAAGCATTCTATCCATGTAAGCACATACATACAGAATGCATACATAACATGCATGCATTTTCTGCTTTCAGTATGATAGTTATTTCTCTGCCATAAGAATAGTCAGCACACGAGGCCCTACAAAGAAAAGCAGAATGATTCTCCTTTGTCCTGTGTATTGAATTATTCATTTATATTTCTGAATTTGTTCCAAAACCCACTTTTAACCTGGGAAATAAATCAGTCTTTAAATATTAGTCTGAATTTTAGGATTACTCCTCTATATACACAGTTTAAATCATCTTCCAATAGATACTTATCGAAGAAAAACACTGGTTTAAAGTCCTTTTCCCATTAAATCATCTGGGTCTGAAGGAATTTGATTTCAGTCCTAACATGGCCACAGACTTCCAGTTAAAAAAATATTCACTGTACAACATGGTGCTGCCTAAAGATCTTAAGGCCATTTCAACATGAGCCTCTTTAAATATAAGAGGTCCTTCAGTTGCAGTACCATCACGTTCCTCCCATTGATGAACTTGCTGAGAAATGAACAGGCTGAGAAGCTATGTACATCACTCAGGCAGAGACTGACTCTTTCCAGTACTTCTGATAACTCATTGAGAGCAACCTCAGTTGTCTGCATTGCATACAGCCCCCCTCTTTCTGCTTTATTTTCAGGAGGAACTGTCCTTTTCCCAGGGTAGCACATTGCTTAGGCCAGTAGGTCCCAAATTATACCAAAATACCCTAGTAGGAATGTAGTAGTAGTCACCAAACTCTTCCTTTCCCTCCTGATCACTGTGAAAGCATATCACATTAATAAAAAATGATCTAACGGAAGAGTCACTTTTTGATTTTTTAGGAAAGTTCTGTTTCAAATTTCAGAAATGTCTGGCTAGAAAACTAGCCAGAATACCTGTATAACAGTTACAGCGTGGCAATTTTCTCAGACTGCATGCAACTTTCATTCATATATTTTATATACTTCATGCATGTGTGTTCTTCCTGCCAGAGACCTTTAACCATGGAGGCTTTTCCCACTAAATAATTATTGTCTCTCGGTGAGGCACAGTGACCTGGTTCAGCAACGGCACGGTGACTCGCCCTTGTCAGCGGTCCATCAGCACACAGACACCAATGTGGTGGACGGAAGAAGGCGTTTATTGCGCAGCTCAATAGCATTATATAGCTTTGGTTTACAACGTAACATCCGCCTGCTATGTTCGTTACCTCCGTATGCTTACTTCATAGGCTAAACACTAATTGGCTATTAAGAGAGGGGTCCTAACTTTCCGTACAACGCGATATCTTCTGACCGCCAGGCCCTAGCTGGCAGCAGTGTGTGGGTGTGTGCACAGAGTAAGAGAAGAAAAGCAAGGTATGTCTTACTAGTGACATAGAAGGTTCTGCAAAATTAAGACTTTAACCTTTGCCTCATTTTTGAACCAAGAAGCTGAATTATTGTCTAGAAAATGGAAACTGCTATTGAGATTGTTGGCATGCTGTTGGCCAAGGTTGGAAACTAAACTGGGAAAGGAAGTAAACTTCATGTAGCATAAACCAGCATCATCTGAGTTCATTATCTGCTCCTGTGACCAGGCAATTTTTTATGATTTTACCAGCATATATTTTACTGGCATAGTTCAAGTGTTGCAAATATGGGTACAATTGACATGAGTTTTTTGGTCCCCATAACAAATACTCGTGTCACAAAGGGTATGGTAAAGAACATATTAATTAAGGAATTAATTAAGCAAGGCTTAGCAGCTCCCCTGTACAAAAAAGGAGAATTTGCAAAAATGGAGATGAGACCCCCACATTTAATAGTAACATTAACATTAAAATGTGAACATTAAAATGTTTAACTTGAGCACAGCTCTGTTTGTTGGCTACTGTTAAAACCTTACTTCCCCTATTTCTTCTGCAACTGTCTGTTCAGATAGCAGAGACAAACAATTCTCTATTTCATATGTAGTATCAATTTCCTGTTCTGTTATTGTTTCCTACTGTCTCATCACCAGATGGCACTGTAAAATACAAATCACAGGGTTCATTTCACAATTAGCATCTCTGATGGAGCCCATTCATCAGATGGACTGGACAAATCCATCTACACTTTTCTCTACCATTTTCTCTATGCACATAGACAACTACTGACAGTACCCAAATGGTGAACTCATCTCAGGAAGCCTGAAACCTGCAACCATACAAAATCTGACTTACTATTTAATGTGGTAATCGATCTGCATTATGTTCACCAGCCTGGACAGCCATTTGTGAACCAGCTTGCAAAGTGCCTCTAAACCAGTAATTCTCTGTGACAAAGGAATTCACTGTTAATTCTATTCTTGCAACACAGGCATACATGGGTTTTACTATCCAGACATAAAACCTTGGCTTATTCTGGAAAAATGACCTGACACATTGTATGTGAGAGGGAAAAACAGATGAATTAGTGGTAAGAAATATGAGGCATGCTGCTGGCTCCTAGGTTTTTCCCCAGAGTAACTGGAGGCAGAAAGGTGGTTGTTATGTGATTTCTTCTGCAACTCTGGAAATTCAAATTGACCCAGAATATTTCTGAATATATCTGTCACTTGTTAGTCCCTTGCTGAGCACAACACAGAGGAGAGGGAGTAATCTCCCATGACTAAGAAGCAGTCTAGGCTCAGAATTGTGGAAAAGCATTGTTAAAATTACCGTGGACTATCCAGAATGGCAGGATCTCCTAACATCCCTCCACTGCCAATATGCTCATAGCAAAGGACTCTGTAAAAAGGTTACTATTCTTGAGCTCATTTCAGGCAACAGGGAGGCTAAACAGTGGCAGTGGCATACTGTCTCGTTAGAGGTCAGTAAGTAGTAGTTTAAACCAGGAATACTGGCTCAATATCTTAATTACTCATCTGGGTGAAGTATATCCTCAGTGGGTTTGCAAATGACACAAAAATGGTTTGTAGACCAGGGGCCTTGTCCTGGTTTCAGCCAGTGGCTTCAGCCAGGAAGGGGTTAACCTGCTGGGCTCGGGACAAATGACTCAGATTGGCCAATAGGATCACTCCATGCCAGTTACATCATGCCAAGTATAAAAAGCAGGGGGTGTTGCAGTGTTGGCGCGCGAACAGCAGGGATGGGGAGGGAGCGTGCTCTCGGCTCTGGGCTTTGTTTTACTCGCAGCGCGAGCTCGGGTCTTTTGTGTCGCGGCTGGGGTTTGCGCGGGCTGCGGCGCGGTGTCCGTTATGGGGAGTGCGCGATCTGAACTGCTCATCTCGGAAAAAGGTTGTATCGTTCATTGTTATCTGTTCTTCCCCTGTTATTTCCATTAAAAATATACCCTTATCCCAACCTGCAGGGTTCTGGTGTTTTGGTTTTTCCCCCCCGCTCCGGGGGAAATCTGAACGCGTGGTCCCCGGCTCCGGCGGAACCACAACAGGCCTGTAACCTTATCCTGAGGGACCTTAACAGGATGGAGAGACAGGTGCATAGGGACATCATGACCTATCACAAGGGCAATTACAAAGTCTTACACTTGGGAAGGGACCACCACAGGCATTTACATATGCTGAGCATCATCCTACTGGAAAGCAGCTTGGCAGAAAAGGGTCTGGTTTGTCTCAGTGGACACAAAATTCAACATGAGAAAAATCATTTTTGACCTGAGGAACACATATACTCCTCATCAGGCTCTTTCCCCTTACCAGCAGAGCTGAGATGTTTTGGGCTTGTGTAGCAAAGTTTCCATAGTGGAGTGGTAGGGGCTGCAGGGGGGCTTCTGCAAGAAACATCTAGAAGCTTCCCCCCTGTCCAACAAAAGCCAGCTCAAGGATGGACCAGCTGACAACAAAAGACAAGCCAGTCATCAGTGGTGGCAGTGCCTCTGTGATAACATATTTAAGAAGGAAAAATCCCAAAGCCCACAAGTGGCAGACTTTTGGCACCAGAGAAAGGAGATGTGAGAAACTCTACAGACACCAAGGCCAGTGCAGAAGGAGGAGGAGGAGACGCTGCAGGTGCCAGAGAAAAGATTCCCCTGCAGCCCATGGAGAGGACCTCACAGTGAAGCAGGTGGAGACACATAAAGGACATTGTGACCCTGTGGGATGCCTATGCTGGAGCAATCTCCTTATGGTCGAGATAAGGAAAGGAAGAGATTATTCAGCAATTAACAAAACTAGCAAAACAGGCTCAACTAGGTATAAAATGTATCTTATTCAAAACCCAAACAAATCAGAGTAGGATAATGAGAAATAAAACTAAATCTTAAAACACCTCCCCCACCCCTCCTTTCTTTCCATGATCAAGTTCATTCATGGTTTATCTTCCCCCTCCCCTCTCAAGTGGCACAGGGTGGGACAAGGAATCAGGGTTGAGGTCAGTTCATCACATGTTGCATCTGCCGCTCCTTCCTCCTTAGGGGGAGGACTCCTCACACTCTTACCCTGCACCAGTGTGGGGTCCCACTCATGTGGGACCATGAACTTCTCCATCATAAGGCCTTCTCACAGGGGCTTCAGTTTTTTGTGAGTTGCCCCAGCATGGTTTCCATTGGTTGCAGACCTTCAGGAACAAACTGCTCCTGCACAGTCCCACAGAGGGTCACAATTTCCCACAGCAAACCTGCTCCAATGTGGGCTACTCTCTCCACAATTCCTGCCGGGAACTTGTGCCAGTGTGCACTTACCATGTGGTGACAGCTTCTCTCAGGTGCGTCTTTCAGGACATTCAGCATAGGGTCATTCATAGGCTACAGGGGAGTCTCTGTTCTCATGTAGAGATGAGCTCCTCCCTCGTCTTCAATGACCGTGGTGTCTGCAAAGTTTCCCATGTCTTCTCACTCCTCTCTCTGGTAGCAAAAAGCTAGATGGGGTTTTTTGTCATTAAGTATGTTATGATAAATGTGCTACCAGACTAACTGATTGGCACAGCCTGGGCCAGCCATGGGTCCCTCTTGGTGCTGGCTGATACAGGCTCTATGGGACATGGGGAAGCTTCTAGCAGCTTCTCACAGAAGCCACCCCTGCAGCCCCCCACCCCACCCTTTACCAAACCTTGCTATGTAAACACAAAGCAAAACTGCAGACAGGTTTTTCTGACTGTTCATTGTTTGCAGTTTTATTCTTTGTCACTACAATATTTTGTCTGGCAATGTTTTGTCCAACTTACTCTACCATAAACCTGGTAAAAAATATTTTCCTTGAATAAGAATGTAGGAAGAACAGAAGACATTCTATAACTGGTTTTTTATGCAGTTGCAAGCAATTGTTCTTTTTCCAATCATTTCTGTGAATGGCAGAAAAAGGTGTGCAAAGGCTTCATTCTTCATAGAGCATTTGCAGCTAACTGTAGAGCCTGACTGAGCCCTACAGTTATTTGGAGTTGAAATTCATTCTAACACGTACTAACTTTATTGCTGTCAGAGTGATTCAGCTTTCTTATGCCCTTCTAGTTCTTTGTCTAAAACAAATCACAGTCCCTGGAAACAACCTAAAGTGTTTGAAAGTATATATGGTAACAAACCATTTTTTCCCCATTTTTAAAATTTATTTCTTTCTCTAGGTAAGGAACAAATATTGATGATTTTCCCTTACATTTAATGTCTCTCCCTTTATCTGGTGATCTTGGAAATTTTGCAATCAGAAATATTAGAATGGATTACCGCTTAAAGCATATGGAATTCAGCTGCACTGGAGCATCAGTGGGAAACTATAAGACATCAATGAAAAATCCCAGCTGAAAACATCAAATTCCTAATCAATCATTCAGTGAGACAAATCATTTAACTATCTCCAATCTCATTTCAGTCTGTGTGCTAAAAGTGACTGTAAGTAGGAAACAGGTCTAGGTATCATCTTTCCAAGTATATAGTAATTTTAATATTAATTTTAATATTCCACAGTTTAAGGACTGAGACAAAAATCAGTGTCTTCCAACAGTATTCTTATACAACATCATTTGCACCTGAATTTAAAAGGATTTAAATTGACTCTAAAAATAACACATTTCAGGGGTGGTTCTTCATATTACACTGCCTTTTAAAGCATGCAATTGTAATACTTCTAAGATTTCATTAATATATATTTCTTTAAAGAAACAGAACATGTAATTTTATTTGCATGATTCGGTAAGGTTCAGGATTTAGGGGAGAAACACAACACATTGAATAACAGGTCACACATGATAAAGAGGAGAGGAAAAATAATTTCTGAGAATATGTGAACAGTTGTGTGTTAACTCCTGCAATTTCTAATGTTAATTCTGCCCACCTATACATATGCATTATTAGGAACCATAGATGAGTCTGACTGGTTTTAAATGCTACTGTGGCCAGGTTTGCTTTCAGCATGCAAACTGCCCTCACTCCAGACATAGCTGCTAAATCATACTGTCTGCTGGATAAGCACTCATAACATTGGAATTTATAGTGTATTTATGGTGCTTTGTGTTGAAGAGAGGGTGGATGGAACCATATGATCCTTATGAAACAAACCAGGCACAGCTGTAGTAGTGGAACTGCTTTTTGCTAAGTAATTGTAAGTACTGAGCAATTTGCCTTGAGTAGTGAGGATCCAGAATGGGGCTAGAGTACATTAGTATTGCCCTTGCCTCCTAATTATTGTTGAACCTTTAGTAAAATTGTTATTCTGAGTTATAGCAAATGAAGTGGGTTCACAGGGCATTCAAAGATCAGCCTATCAGCTTTGGTGATCATGTTGTAGTATTTCTAAGGTGTTAAATGAGTTCCTTCATGGTAACAGAGGTATTACAGAAGGTTTCTGCTGAAGCTGGAAATGCAAAATCCTAAAGAGGACAAACATAAAAACTTTCCATGCTTTGGGAACAACCTTTTTGTCTGGGTTTACAAACTTAGGACCAGGAGCCCAGGAAGTGCATTGTGTGCTCAATTTCCCAATGTAAGGGATGGGAAGGATGCCAGAAGTCTTGACAGGTTTCTCATTTCATTTAAAAATAAGGTTAAGGTGAGGACTCCACCATGAGGGGAGAGGGAAGGTGTTGGAGAGAGCACTGCCACTCACAACCCAAAAGCATGACGCCCAGCTTCCACAGAGGTTTTCACTGTGATCCAAAGAAAATGAATTCAGGAACCCTTCTTCCCAACAGAGGTAAGACAGGATTCTTTAGTGGAAAATCATCCTTGTATAGCCTAGCCAAAGGCTCTGAACTACTGAGCCTTCAGAGACCTAACCACCTTTATGATAGCTTTTCTGATGAATCTCCAAGATAGCTGTTTTATACCACACAGCATACTTCAGGAATGTATTTATACCACTGCAAGTAGAGATTTGCAGTAAAAGCTGATGCCATGGTGAATGAGGATCATGACATCTCTCTCATCACATATTATCCTAGAAATTTCATTACAATACTTTAAGTTTCAGGAACTACATTTGCATGCCTCTTCAAATACAGTAGTGGCATTCTTTTTCATTAGCACCTGCAAATGATCTTTTGCTGAGGGCTCTCAACAGCAATAGCAATAGCATAGATTGTTGATGCACTGCTGATTCTTCTCTTGTCTGCTAGCAAAGATGAAGTTTTAACTGAGATTAGAATAATTTAGGAAAAATTCTTCAATTCTTTTGCTCTTCTATAGCAAAAATCCTCCTCAGCTGGTAGAAATGACCACAAATACAAGTGTAATGGGAAGCATCCCAAAACTAATCAATCCAAAACCAAAGGGAGCTTTTAACTGCAAACGTTGTGGTTTACAAGCGAATTAATTGGTTATGTCAGTTGTGCCTAGGTGGCCAAGTCATCATTAATTTAGCTTACTCTACCTCAAATTTGTGCTCTTATTAGCTTTTCCTAGTGCTCCCTACACACTCTTGAATAAAATTGCACTCTGTATAAAGGAAAGAGAAATAAATAAATTTGGTACAGATCATAGCCGTCTTTCTTGCAGTTTCCCAGAAGTTCCTTAAGAGGAAAAACACTGCTGAGACAGGTATCTCTTCTCTAACTTAAGAGGTCACATATATGACCAAAAACTTGTAAAATCTTTACATCAGACATCATGACAGTGACCTTCTACAACAGGGTTTCACCACCGATGGATAAAGGAAGGCCAACTGACATCACCTACCTGGACTTGTGCAAAGCATTTGACATTATCTGACACAACACCCTTGTCTATAAAATGGAAAGACATGGATTTGATGGATGGACTACTCAGTGGGTAAGAAATTGGCAGGAGTTGAGGTCAACATCTAGATGTTCAAGTGGGGAACAGTGACAAGTGGTAATTCTCAGGGGTCAGAATCGGGACTGGCACTATTTAACATCTTACTTGGAGACATGGACAGTGGGATTGCGTGCACCTACAGCAAGTGTGCTAATGGCACCAAGTTGGGTGGTGCAGTTAACATGCTGGAGGGAAGGAATGCCATCAAGAGGGAACTTGACAGGCTTGAAAGGTGGGATCATGTGAACTTCATTAGTTTTAACCAGGCCAAGTGCAAGGTCCTGCATATGGGTCAGCACAATCTCAAGCACAGCTACAGTCTGGGTAGAGAATAGATTGAGAGCAGCCCTGAGGAAAAAGACTTGGGAGTGTTGCCAAATTTAAAGCTCAACATGATCTGGCAATGCATGATTGCATCCCAGAAATCAAATTGTACCCTGGGATGCATCAAAACTAGCATGGCAGCAGCACAAAGGAGGTGATTTCCTCCCTCTATTCTGCACTTGGAAGACTCTATGGAGAGTACTGCCTCCAGCTCTTGGGTCCCCAAAGCAAAATGGGCATTGAGCTCTTGAAGCTCATCCAGAGGAGGGCCACTGTGCTGATAGAGAACACCTCACCTATGAGGACAGTCTGAGACATTTGGGCTTTGTCTTTAAACTAAAAGAGGGAAGATTTAGATCAGCTATTAGGAAGATATTCTTCCCTGAAAAAGTAGTGAGCCACTGGAACTATCTGCCCAGGGAAAGTGTGGCTGCTCCCTCCCTGGCAGATAGTTCAAGGTCAGGCTGGATGGGGCTTAGGAAAACGTGGTCCAGTGGAAGGTGTCCCTGCAAATGGCAGGGAATTGAACTAGATGATCTTTGAGGTCCCTTCCAACCAAAACAATTCTGTGATTCCCCGATTTTCTGATCTGATATCTGACTATCATATTTGCTAAGGAATCATAGAATCATAGAATGGCATGGGTTAGAAGGGACCCCAAGGATCATAAAGCTCCAACCCCCCTGCCACAGGCAGGGCCACCAACCTCAGGCCTCGATCTACACAAGGTTGCCCAGGGCCCCATCCAACCTGGCCTTGAACACTTCCAGGGATGGGGCATCCACTACTTCTCAGGGCAGCCTGTTGTAGCACCTCATCACTCTCTCTGTAAAAAACTTCCCCTTAATATCTAATCTAAACCTTCCCACCTTTAGCTTTAATCCATTCCTCCTTGTCCTGCCATTGTCTACCCTTTTAAAAAGTTGATTTTCCTCCTGTTTGTATGCTCCCTTTAGGAACTGGAAGACTGCAATGAGGGCCCCCCCCAGCCTTCTCTTCTCCAGGCTGAACAAGCCCAGCTCCCTCAGCCTCTCTTTGTAGGGCAGGTGCTCCAGCCCTCTAATCATCTTCGTGGCCCTCCTCTGAACCCTTTCCAATATTTCCACATCTTTCTTGTATTGGAGGCCCCAGATTCTGACACAGTTCTCCAGATGGGGCCTCAGGAGGGCAGAGTAGATAGGGACAATCACCTCCCTGTCCCTGCTGGCCACCCCTCTTCTGATGGAGCCCAGGGTACCATTGGCCTTCCGAGCTGCAAGAGCACACTGCTGGCTCATGTTAAGTTTCTCGTCTACCAGAATCCCCAGGTTCTTCTCAGCAGGGCTACTCTCAAGGAGCTCTTCTCCCAGTCTGTGTCTATGTCTGGGATACATTCTCAAAACTTGGAAATGCTTTCCTGTTGTACTATATTTAGTATTTGATTCATTGGCTTTCTCCCTACCCCACTTCGAGTAGATTATTGTCACTTTGAATGACATTAAACGTTTACTTTCTAAGCTCCAGCACTTTCTGTTTGAAAAAACTAGCTATTTTTTCAGTCTTACTGTACTAATGCTCCACAGATAACTGTAGTTGCGCTATTTTCTGTGCAGTTTTAGAATGTTAGATGGGATGTTCAGATTTTGTCCTAATGCAGGCTTTGTCCCTGCATTTTAAATTAATAATTGTCACTTACTACTTACAATACTTTTTCCACCTCTCAATGCATCTCAGTTTGCTGAGGCTTCACAGCTATGTTATGAGTAAAGAATGATGTGGTAAAGATAATATTAATCCTCCTACTCTTCTACTAAACAGCCCCATCAAAGTGACACCAGAAAGAGCCCAGCATCAGTTTTGGAACAGCTTGCCATGGAAGGTGAAGATAGGCTTATTTTACACATATGTGTGCTACTTTCAAGTCTCTCCAGAACAGTTGTACAACAGATTTATGATCTGTATCCTTGTACCTGCACCAGACTGGTGCCTAGGGAAAGATGTACAGACTCTGTGAAACTATGGATAGGACGTTAATGCAGATGGTTCCTTTCCAACTCAGGATATTCTATGATTAATGGATTTTTAGTTCTGTTTCCAAATCTCTCATTAATTCATTCTCTTACAAGCTTCTTTTTTGCCTATGTGAAATGAGTATCAGTGGAAATAACCACCAAGATACTCGCTGAGTATATGAATATAATAATTCCCTGTTTAAACTAGGAGAAATAAGCAGCATAGGTTTTGAGTTGGTCAAATGTGATCTGGCAGACATCTGGAAAGGTGTTATTTGGGAATCAGACTGATTCCCATGAGTTTAATTTGGATAATCCACTGGAGTGCACTTGAAAATGGAAAAATAGTATATCTGTTTAAGAGGCCACTCCTGTTCAAGAAAAGTACCAATATCATACATTGTACCCATTTAACTAAATTTTTTAATCTTAAAAGGTGCAAGCTGTGTTAGAACTCAAATAATAATAATGTCCATACACAGAACGTAATTCAGATGTATACTGACCTTTATGATCTCTCCAGCAAAAGGAGGCAGGACTTCTATTACTGTCCATTCCACTTTTCTACCCATTCAACGTAAGTATCACCCTCACCTTCTAGCTTGTTTCCTTATTCAGTGTCAGGACTTCAGTAATACTTCTGGCACATTTCATGCCCATCTTGGCTATTTAGGGATTAGATCTACTGCAATGATTGCAAGGAAAACATGAAAATTGGGTTCAGGGAAGATATTCAGTGTCAGGGTAGGGTAGATTGGGGCTTATCATGTTGCTTCATGAAAATATCTGTGGGCAGTAGTTGTCTATCATGCTCTGAATTACAGTGCAAAATCCTAGTCTGACTGACTTTCCCATAAGCAAAAGGCAGAAGGAAAACACCATGGGCAAACTGGATGAAGTTTTCTTATTTTACATCCACATAAAATACATTTCATGCAATTGTTTTCTGAATTTCCTTGACAACTTGAAAATGGTGACGTGTCAAATTAATATATTTTAATTAATTTTTTTTTTGTGGAAAGAAAAGTTTTTCACATGTCTAGGACTGTGGAAGGAGTTACTTCACAGTTCCCTGTGTTAGCAGTAACAATCATGAAGAACTTATCTACGCAGAGCAGATAAGCAGGCACTTGTTTTATTCCAGTGCTGGGAAACATGAGGAATAGCTTCACCCACAGGTACAAAGCAGAACATTTTTATACAATTTTTAGCAAAGATCATTGCACAAAAATGCTCACTTCTTAGCTTGACTTTTCCAATGATTGGCTTTTGATTACTTCACTTTATCTATCAAAATCATTGGTTAGTTATTCTGATTGTTCTAAATAGAAAGAGGGGAGGGGAGTAGTGATTAGCATATTCATGTTACTTCCTGGAAATCATTATCATACGTAAATGTCCTCTGCACATGCATAGTTAAGTTGAGCGGGGGTCCTGGGGTGATCGTGCATAGCCTTCCCCACTGTGTCGGCAAGTGAACCCCATCCTTGCACAAGCTCACTTTGTCTTTGGCTGCTGTTTTGTAACCATACCCAGTTTCTTCACATATTTATTGTTTTAACTCAAAGTCCATAACCAGTAGCCATTGTTTTAATTCAGAGTCCATAGAGATTTTCTATAGTGATAAAGGCACACATCAACTTGTCCCTAAAAGCCTTAACATGCTGTATATTCCCATAGCTGCTATAACTCCTTTAAAATCATATTCCAAACTGAAACCAAAATCCCCTAGAAGTTAAGCTGTTTTATTAGGGTAACTGTAACACCTGGAACACTGAAAATTTAAAAAATAAAAAAAGTTAATTCTAGGGCAGGTGAAGTCAATGTATAAGAAAACTCTGTTTTACCTTTAATCTTCATAGATCTTTTTGTTTTTCTAATTCATATTCTGACAGGCCTGCAATATTTACACATTTAGTCATCTTCCTATAATTTAAGTGATAAGCAACTACTGAGTCATTGCTAAAAATTCCTTCTCAAACTTTAATACATATGAAAGTATATGCATGTTATCTGGTTGCTCGTGAACCATGAGGCTTTTGAAAGAACTTGGGCTCACTACATAACTCTGAAAAGATATTTAGATGACTTTACAAGTTTCTCCTGTTTATTTCTGGTTGTTTTATCCAAATTTCTGGTCACCTCTTCACATTTTGGGCTGTGGATAGATGAAAAACAGACACCTCACTTGTGTTTAAGCAATATAATATGGCAAATGTTCTCTAATCAGCATGTCAGTTTCCAGTGTAAAAGGAATGGATGTAAACGCTTTCACAAAAACTGAAAGATGTTTTCTTTCCTAAACACATATGGTATCTCAGCTGAGAAAATGCTTCCCAAAAGACTACAGAATCCCAAACAAGATAAGATTTGTTCTTGTCATGTCTACCTTACAGTACAGCATGAATAAGTACCACGAAGAGAGCAGAACTGTAAAACTTTCTTGATAAATGGAATATGAGAAGTTAGTGTCAGTCACAGTACCTGAGAGTGTCACAGTACATGAATACTGTGTAATCTATCATCAATCCTCCAACTGGCCCTTGTGTTTACCATGAGACTGGATTGATAGTAAGGGAAAATTAAGGAGAGGAGCCTTGGCAACACACACAGTGATTGCAATCTCTGCAAAAAAAAATAAACCGAACCAGTTTTCAGTAAACACACCAATATGTGTTGTTCCATGGGAAAGCTGTCATCTTTCTAAAGACATTACTTGGTCAATATTCTGCACGTTTAAATTACAGCTAGACTATGCTGTGTCTCTGTTACCTCTGGTAGCAAAAATTTACCACTTTGAAATGAGCTAAGTCTTCTAGTTGTTACAGAAAGAGTTCTGCAACTAATGTACCTTATCTGGGTTAAAAAAAAAAAAAGGAGGTAAAAATATTTTTAAAAACATTGTTCTCAAAATTGAAATGTTGACATTAATTCTTTTGAAATGCATCACAGGAAATTTGAAGAAATGAAATGTGAACCTTTATGGAGCTTAATGGCAAAGATGACATTTTCAGTCTCCAGGTAAAGCTTGCCTTCTTCAAGAAAGACATGTTTAACAAAGATAACTATTTGCCATTGTTATACCTGTCACCTTTCATCTGCGATGAATCCCATCTCAGGACCCACAAACTTAATTTTAAATGTATACCACAATAAGGGGAAGAGCAGCCCTTTATTCAAGCTCAGACCTGGACTGAATTGCTCCAGTAAATACCAGCATTTTCGAAACAAGGGATTCATAAGAATATTACAGAGATAGAGACCCCTGGACGATGCATATACATTACCAATCTAGTGCAGTGTCCTTTTTTTTCCTCTCACAGCCAGATTATGGCAAAACTCACAGTCTTTATTTAAATCCAGAGCCTTCTCATCTTATAATTAGCACCACAGTTCACAGAGTCTCTAGTTATGTGCTTGGTTTTACAAATCTACATTTAACTAATGAGCTTTGCAGTGCCAAAATCACTAATGAAGCCTTCAGTTCCAAGCTATACTCTAATAGCATTAGACTGAAGCAGAAAGGTAAGGTCACTATTTTTTACTTTTGGTTAGCATGTTCTGGCATGCGCCATCAGTCTTTTGAGCAGGAGAGCTACTGAAGCAAAAAGGTGAGATAACATAAGGGCCCATTAGACTGTAGATCACCGAAACTTCATTTCTAAGGTCAGGACATGGTCACCTGACAAATAACGTGTGAAGTTTATTTGGCATTTCAGTTTAACTAAAGCCTAGCTACAGTCTGAAAAATCCTGAAAAACGAGTCAAATACTGTCCACAAAGTTTTGTCTTTTTCTAACAAAAAGAGTCACAGGCCCATACCATGCCTGCTGGAGTTTAAGGATTTCCATACTTATGCAAGTCTTCCACTATGGCATAGGTCTCAGTATCTCATACAGAGATTATCTCCTGAAAAGAATCATAGAATGTTTTAGGTTGTAAGGGACCTTTAAAGGTCATCAAGTCCAACCCCCCTGCAGTAAGCAGGGATGTCTTTACTAGATCAGGTTTCTCATAACTTTATCAAGTCCGACCTTCAATGCCTCCAGGGATGGAACCTCCTGTGGGCAACCTTTCCAGTGAAAGAGTTCTTCCTAATATCTAATCTAAACCCACCTTGCTCCACTGTCCCTTGTTCTTTTGCTACATGATCTTACAACAGTCCTTCCCTGGCTTTCCTGTAGGTCCCCTTCAGGTACTGGAAGACCACTATAACGCTAAACAAGTCCAACTGTCTTTGCAGGAAATGAAGCTCTACAGCCCTCTGATCATCCTCATAGCCTTCCTCCAGAACCACTCCAAGATGACCATGTCCTTCCTATGGTGAGGGCTCCAGAGTTGCACACAGTACTCCAGGTGGAGTCTCACCAGACAAAGGGGGAGAATCACCTCTCTTGGTCTGCTGGCCACATTGCAGGATGTGATTTGCCTTCTGGGCTGCACATTATTGGCTAATGTCCAGCTTTTCTTCCACCAGTACCCCCAAGTCTTTTTCTGCAGGACTACTCTCTATCACGTCATCCCCCAGCCCGTATTGGTAATGATGATTGTCCTGACCCAAGTGCAGGACCTTGCACTTGTCCTTGCTGAACTTCATGAAGCTTGCATGGTCCCACCTATCTAGTGGGTCCAGGTCCCTCTGGATGACATCCCATCTCTCTGGCATATTGATGGCACTACTCAGTTTGGTGTCAGCTGCAAAATTGCTGAGGGTGGACTTGATCCCACAGTCTATATCATTGATGAAAATATTAAACTACACTAGTCCCAGTACAAATCCTTGAGGGATACCACTTGTCACTCCTCTCCATCTGGTCATCAAGATGTTGACCAATATCCTCTGGATACAACCACCAGTCAATTTCTTATCCATTTAACAGTCCACACCAACTCCATATTTCTTCAATTTAGAGAGAAAGATGTTGTGAGGGTCCACATCAAAAACCTTGCAGAATTCCGGATAGACGTCATCCGTTGCCCCTCCCTTGTCCACTGATGTAGTCACCCCATTCTAGAAAGTCACTAGTTTGGTCAGGCAGGACTATCCCTGTGTGAATGTATGCTGGCTGTCTTGAATCACCTCCTTGTCCTCCATGTACCTCATCATAGCTTCTAGAAGGATCTGTTCCATGATCTTCCCAAACTCAGAGATGAGGCTGACAGGTTGGTAGTTCTCCTTCCAACCCTTTTTAAAAATGAGTGAAATTTTTCCCTTCTTCCAGTCACCAGGCACTTCCCCTGACTGCCATGACCTTTTAAATATCATGGAGAGTGGCGTGGCAACTACATCAGACAATTCTCACGGAACTCTGGGATGCATCTCATAATATCACAATAAGATAAACACTGACTTGTTTGCCAGAAATTATTCAAAATTTATCAGTGTCGTTATATGTGGTTTCTCACATAGAGACAAAGTGAAGTATTTTGGCTTCTATGTATGTGTTAATAGGAATATAGGGAAAATGTTTTATAATTTATCTAAAATAGTTCAAACACTGTTGCTGTGAATGCATTGTAGTTCCACTCTATCCACTGGAAGGAAAGTAACTTGGTCTCCAGCTGCCAATGCCAATAAAAAAACCCAAACCCCAAAGCTTAACCTTACCCTGAATAGTCATTCCACAGCTTCATTTTTAAAAGAACGTTTCAAAACAGTGGTGCTAAGAATTTTGTTTCCTAAAGATTTCTTGCCTCCCTTCCCTCACAATTCCACAGTGACAAGAAGAGAGGCAACACTGTATGGAAAAGACTTTTGGAAAGTAAAGTACTGGAGATACTTTAGACTTAAAATAAATAAAACCTTCCAATTTCATTTCTTATAGTTAAAGTTCATTAATAAATACTTTTCTCTTCTTTTCCATAATTTGGAGACGCAATTATACAACTAATCCTCCACAATATATTAACAAATATATGTACTTTTTTGCTGATTTTGTTCTTGCAGCAGGATCTAATTAAATATGTTGTGTATAACATTATGAGATTTAGGATTATACAAGGTGAGGCATGTCTTACATCTATGATCATATTTTTCTGTTTATTTTTTGAAAATTACATTAAATGGAAGCTTAAACATATTGTTTAAAACGTGAGTTCTATCCATTTCAGTGGGATTGCTCAAGTGCTTCGGAATAAGCATGTCAACTGTGTGTTTTGTGAAAACAAAGCACAAGTTGGAGATGCTTATTCTATTAAAGCAACAGTTTTCATATTGTCACTCACACAGACTGGTGCAAAATTCTTCATGTATATCTACCCCTGGAGAAGTTACTCTTGTCTAAAGTTTCATTTTTTTCTTAAGCTACAGATGTACCTTTTCCTTCAGTTGCAGCTGTACTAGTTTCAAGAAGTCATTGCTGGTAACTGTGGCACAAACCACCCAAGATATCCCTGGTTCTGCCACTCGTATGAGTGTTCCCTGGCCTTTTAAATTCAGTCTGACTTGGGTCAGACTGGAAAATTGAACACAGCAAAATAAAAACTTTGCCTGCATGTGTTGATGGTAGAGGTGAGTGACTGCTCACACCAATAAAGTGTTTGACAACTCTCAAAGAAGGAGAGTCCCAATAGAGGCTCTCAAGGTGAGGCCAACCAGGGGAAGCAGATCATAATCAAGCCCTGGAGGGCAATTTCTCTGGTAGGCACAGCCACAGCCCTACAGAGGATGTATATCATCACTGATCTAATTCAGAGCTGTAATCTCTGTTAACTAAACACTGATGTACATGCATATTGTGCTGCAAATTCCAGCTGTCTACACCTTCATTCAAGCTGGGGTAGGCTAATTGGCTTTTCACTGACTTAATGGCTAAACATCAGCAAACAGACATGTTGTGCTAGTAGGGGTCAGCCTGATCTGTGGCATCAAGTGATGGGAACAGGCAGAGAGAATCCCCCTGTTATAGTTAAGGTGAGGTTTCGTCTGCCATGGACAAGCAGAATGCTCTCACTAATTATTTGAATCTCCAAAGTGTTGTGTCATACATTAGTAATGCAAGTACTTCCACATCAGCATTAAGGAGAATGAAGAGCATGTTTTACAGTAAACAGTGGAGTTAAACATAGCTTTGAAAGCAAACATAAGCTAGCTTTTAGCAGCCAAAGTCTTGCCCACTGGATAGCTTTTTATATCTATGAAAAATTTATGTGAAACTGTCTTTCCACTTTGGGAATTCTTTGTGTTCATTTACACAAATGTCAATGACTGCACAGTATTTAAGGCAGTATGAAAATGTGCTCTGAATGTTTCATACTCCTTCAGGACTTCCGGAAGGATCTCTGGTAATTTCAACATTTCTGGTAAAGGAAACACTGCAAATATAAAGGAATTTAGCCCCCAAAACAGTAGAGTTGGCTTACAATGTTCCCAGGTAACATCAAGGAAACGAAAAAAGTCTATGCCCATGACTCTGACATAGAAGAACACTTTTTGTTGATTAGATAATAAAACAGTGTAGCCCTAGATTACATAATCAATTGGGTTGAAACATTTTTAAATTGGGATGAGAATAGGGTGACAGTTGTAAAGTTGAGTAGCTTACCCACTGAGAATTTTAAGAGACTGAGGGTTGGATAATCGGAGCCTTAATGGTACTGCTAATATGGAAGTGATGTAAATGAACTGTCATTCAAACAGTGGTGTTAGTATCAAGTGCACTGGGGGATACTTAGCCAAATGTACACTACCAGTTACGGCACTTTGACATTTTTTTCTAAGGCATTACCTTAGACATCTGTCAGCAATTTTGTTCTGCTAGACCAAACAAAACTGAAAACCTGAAAAGGAGACAGTTCCGCTAGGAAGGATCTAGTTTTTGAGTAAATACAAATGGCAAGATTGCCTTCAGGCAGGCCAAGGGTAGTCTTCACAGTAGTAATGAAGTGCCACTGAGCTTAAGGTACTCTCAAATTTAAACTACCTGGTGTCCAAATATTAAATATGTTTTGAGCAGAAGACAATAAAAAGTTTTGACATTCCACCTAAGGTCCAAATTTCCAGGGTGGAGAGGTGGGAGGATGTGGAACTAATAAAATGTAATTTCCAAACCAGCACTCACTTAAAAATTAATAACTCAGCATTGTAGGCTAATTATTTTGGCATATTAATTGAACACCATTGGCCAATCATTCATATTTCTACAGCTAAAAATAAAAAAGGTAAATTAATTTGGAAAAAAAAGCACGGATTCACTTCTGGTACTCGGCTTAATACTTCATTGAAGAAGCACAAATCATAACAGATATAAAATAGGCATCCCTTCAGTTCCCCTTTTCATTCCAAATATATGTCAAACTATATTTCTAGGAAATGGTCCAGTCTGCTCAAAAGCAAAATACGTGGATTGGCCTTGCTATTTATTTCTGAATATATACACCTTAACTTTTTGTACAGTGACAAAAGTGCGATTTTCTCTTGCCAAAACAGCATGAAAGAATCTAAGAGTGTGGAACACAATGTTGTAAGTGTTTTTCTCTCTCTCTTTCTAGCTCTGAACATGAAACTTTCAATTGTGGTAATTCAGGAGACCAGAAAAAAGGACATTTAAAAAAAAATGACCACATTAACAAAGTTCATTTGTGAAGATTTTTTTTTTGTTTTAAAGGTATTTTTTAAAAAACACAAGACTTTCAAGAGTGAGATACACACAGTGTAGAAGAAAAATCTTGAAGAACTTTTTACTCTTCAGATTGACTGTCATATTCCTTAAACATTATATTATTGTTTCTATATTTCTTTTGGATTTCTTACAGAGAAAAGAAATAATAATGCAATTATTGCTCTGAGAGTGCTAATAAATGTTCTTATGTTACTATTATTCTCAGCTGATTTTCATGTGAAAGATAAATTGTAAAGTGAATACAAGAATATAAAGTGATTACAAATGAAAGGTTGTGACTTGAAATTAATAATATTTAACCCAATTTTTAAAATTAATTTAAAAGCAGCAATCAATATGTTAAAAATGAATCAATCTATAACAACTCAGACACGCCAATACCCATTTTCTTTTAAAAAAAAAAGTGGAAATTTAGGACTAATGGCTCCATTCAGAGAAGCATTAAAGAGTGTCTTCAACTCAAAATAAGAATATTCAATCTGCTGCAATGTAAGGACACATTTAAAGTACTACTCTAAAATAGGAACACTTTGACGATTCAGAGTGTGCTAATGAGAACAACCATTTCTAAAATGCCATATCTGGCCCGGAAATCAGAGTTAAAATGTCCATTCAATCTCTGATCCAGTAGGGTAATTAAATTAGTAGTTAAAATCAAGGTAAAGTTTAAGTACATTGCTCACCTGTGGCTGTCAAAAAGAGAGGAGTAAAAGTAAAGTGAGTATTTTAGCTTCAGCATAGAGATACTGCAATCTCTGTCACTGAAATCTGAAGTGTCAAATCGACGTTGTGTATCATGTGATTTCAGTACAGTTTAAAGTATTCAAATGGAAAGTTGGTATTATGAACATCTCATTTGCCTGTCATTATTCGTCAAGGAAACCGAAAGATTCAGTAGAACTGCTGAAAATAAATAAATAATTACATTATCTGGGACTAGCAAAACTATCTATTTTTACTCACTGAAATCTGATAACTTATTTAGGATTCCAGAGCTGAGTTATGATCAATCCAACATCATTTAGGACACACCTCTAAAAAAAAAAATAAAAAATTGCAAGTACCATGAAATGAAGCTGAAAGGACAGGTAATAAAACCAGTTTGATTTATTACTTATTCTTATTTGGAGATTACAATCCTTTGTTTCTTATTTCTTGTACTATATACTATAGTCACTACTGACGAGTCACATTTGCCCATTTATTGTTTACTGAGCCCAACATTATTTTCATACTGAAATTTGGTCTTGTGTGAATTTATGCACTTGCAGGGACAGCATGACTCTAGGCCAATTTGACAGCCTGTGGCTAAAGTGTAGCAAATATTAGGTAAATACTTAAGAGTACATTTGAATCTAGCCATTTTCTATATATCTCTAGGAGTCTCAATGTACCATATCTGAGGGGAACAGAGCATTTTTTGTAATGTCACACACAATACAGCTGACTGAGAAAATGCTCAAGAAAGGACATTAGGGAATATGGGATGTTGTCTAAAAGGCACAAGTCTAAAGCATTGCACTGGTGTTGATCTGTACATACAGGTGGCCTAGATGTTTGCCATAAAAATGGCAAAGAAATATACCCTATCAGTACCATTCTTGTGGAACATATTATTCTTTCAGTGATCGCCAGCATTACTGCCCATGGAGAACTGGGTGGGAGAGTAAAAGAGAAAACATGTGAATTATTATTTTTAAAAGTTATTAATTGATTGTTTCTTCAAATATATTAATATATATATTAAATATTTATAAATTTATATATATAAAATAAATATATTTAAATTATTTTAATTTTGATACATGCACCTCCAATGCAGTTCTTTGGATCTTAAGTGCAGAAGTGTAAGCAGTCCAGTAATTTTTCAAAAGTCGTTGAAGATATACCTGCTCAGGAGTTCGAAAGGAATAGCAACAAAATGAGCCCTGCCATCTCCTGAGCAAGGATCCGCTTTCCTCTATGGGACAGGTAAGCCCCATTAGCAGTACTCATGTCTGGAGCAGAGTACACCATCCCTTGGTCAAAAAACCCAAATTTCTTGTGCAGGCACCAGCCTTTCAACCACTGATTCAATTCATGGGTTCTCCTGACCTGCTCTAAACCCCACCTCCCAAAAGTGGGAATGGAAGAAAATATTATTTGGGCACCCACCCCCCCAACAAAGCGACCTAGGTCACGAAATTCACTCTTGATATTGCGCAGGCTACACTTCGTGATTGCATCTTTACCCGCTTGAACTATCAATAGTGGGTAATAATGAGAGGGACTAACCAGCCCTAGGAGCCTTCTGGTAATATCCCTGATCCTGGCTCCAGGAAGGCAGCACACCTCCCTACATGTAGGGTCTGGTCTACATATGGGGCCCTCCGTCCCACTGAGGAGGGAATCCCCGACCACAACTACTCTTCTTTCTCACTTTGCTGAGGCCGTCTCAAGGCTTGCAGATACTCTCCTCGCTCTGGGCTTTTGCTTCTTTTGCTTCCTCTGAGGTAGAGGAACTGTATTCATCTCCTCACATACCTCCCTTTCAACTCCCAGGGCCCCAAATCTGTTGCTTATGGGGACCTGGGGGGGTGGGGTAGGGAGGCGGGGGGAGTGTCTACAGCAGCGAGTAGGGACCACCTTCCAGACCTCCTCAGGGTTTGGGTCGCTCCCATTTACCTGGCTAGGGCAGGGCAGGGGGACTGCCTTCAGTAGTGTGGAATCTTCCTGGCACTCTTCCCTCTTAGATGCCAGGGAGCTACTCCACCAGTCAATCTCCATCTCACATTCCCGAATGGCTTTCAGCCTTTCGAGCTCTTCTCGCTCCCTTTCCCAGGTGGCTTTCAACCTCACAAGCTCATCCTCTAGACTAGCAACTAAGCAGAGGAGGTCATCCACCTGCTCACACCTCACACAGGTGAGGCCCTTGCCTCTTTCCCTTGGCAGCAGCAGACTCAGACATTCCCTGCAGCCAGTGACCTGGACCGAGGTGTCCCTAGGCACATCCCTCATTGGGGTTGCCCCAGATTTGTAGGGGGAAGATCTCCGCCTGGTGGACACCATGGTCCAAATGTCTGGACACACAAGAAACAGGGAACCCTTGGCTCAACCTGTGTACTTTGAGCTGGTGTGCTCAAGCTCCCCTCTGAGCTGGGAGGGAAGGCTCACTCTGCCTGCTTGCCCTGCTTGCGCAAACTGCCACGCAAACTGCCGCGCCACGCCCTTCTGATACGCCACGCCCTGTTTGCCGGTCCTGTTCACAGCACTCCAGGTCGCTAGTGCTGCCAGCGACCCCTCTTGTGTGGAGTCAGATTGCCGCTGCTGCGCTAAGCTCCGCCCCCGATGAGTCACGCCGACGTGCAGTCTCAGTGAGAGGCAATGGCTGCTGCCGGGTGCAGCGAGGGGTCTCTCCTTTCCTTCTTTTAATTTGCCTCGAGGTTCTAATGCTCAGGGGTTGCCGCTTTCAGAAGGCTCCAACGCCAGGTCTCCCTTGCCTGAGCTCTCTTCCTCAGTGACAGGAATATTACCAAAAAATTCATGGCCAAGCTGGAAGTGTGTTGAATGTTCATAAAGATGATGCAAATAGAGGAGGAATTCCATTACCTGCTATCAGTCCATCTGGTGGAAAAACAAAAAAAAAAGAGGAAAAAAGCGACTCAACATATTTTGGTAGTCATTATTTCACTAACCCTACACACAAGTGGGGATTTGTTTCAAGTAAGCTAGTAAACCCAGACGGAGGATTTAGATAATAAAGCTGTTTTGAAAGAAATCATCATGCACCCTTCAGGGTAAGACACCAGTTCCCAGTCTGTTTCAAGTATGAAAATTCTGTCTCGAACTCCTTTACTAACAAGCTTCTACTAACAACCACTACACATCTCTGAGTAAAACAATAGACATGTTTCCATGTGAATAATGTCCCAGAAAGTTATTTTAAAAATGCCCTTTGTAAAAACAAGGGCTAGAGATGGAACAGAACATAGCTTTGGTAAATAAGATTTGATTTTCAGTACCTACTGTTGCTCCATCTGTAAAAAAGTAAAATTATCCTTCATATGCAAGATAATACATTTTAGACAAATAAGCAGGACCATTAACAAGGAACAGTAGAATGAAGTTTCTTTATTTTGCTTACCTCTCTTAAAGATTAAGTTTTTTACACAATTATAATTCAGGATGTTTCCTGATTAAAATATTTCCCACTATAATCAGATTGCTAAAGCTCACCAACTTAAAGTATTCAAGAACAATTCAAATTTTCACTGCCCCTACCCACTTCTGGAAACCCCCCCTTTCCTTATCTGTAATTGTAAATAATTGTAAATCTACACACTCTCTATTCATAGGTCTTTAGGGAGTGAGCCGACAGTTCAAACATATGTTGACTCAAAGCCAGTGACTTAATTGATTAAACTTATGCTATGTAAATAATATATTTAAATTAAACCAACAAGATGATGATGTCCTTTTACATACAGTAATCCCATTGCAATGGAAGCTCAAGGCACTATTTTGGGCTCAAAGCCACCTTAAAGGATCATTTTTTTCATTAACTTCTTGGCTTATGGGAGTCCTTTGAGAGAACAAAGTAACTACAGGTGGCTTAATAACATCCACTAATTTTCAGTGAAGCTTATATAGAGTGAAGATTTAGACCACATATGTATGGTTTTTCCCATTACTCCTTCCAGTATGTTTTTTCAGAACTATTTTATGGTTTTTCCCATTACTCCTTCCAGTATGTTCTTTCAGAACTATTTTCAATCACAAAATAAACAACTCTAATTTCCTTTCTGTACCTCTTTCCTAACTGCTTCTCCTTAGCATAAAACCTTCTTGTGCACAAGAAAGGATAGATGATTGAGTCCGTCATCTGAGAATTCATTCTTGGAATAATATTTTCAAGCTACCAAAGGTGTAATTAAAGAAATACTTTATTCTGAAAAGGACTGTCTCTGGGACTTAACTCTACGTATTATATCAGTAGCAGAGAAGTGAAAAAAACCTGTGTGCAAACAATCACAGTTTGAATTATAGATACAGTGAAAATATATTTTTGCCTGCAGACCAAAAGAAAGAAAGAAAGTGAAATTAAGTGGGAAAAAAACCCAAAGGGCAAAAACTTCATTTGTCCATATCAGCACATATAAACTGCCATATAGCAGTGACTAAAATGTACAGGATAGATTTTAAAGTACACCCTCAAACAACAGTAAAAAAAACCAAACCAACCTCTAATCTATTGAAAGATCTCTGTATGTCACATTAAACAGGTAAAGAAATGTGGCAAAGAATACACCTCCTTACATTCCAGCTTGTCCTCAGATATGAGAGGGGCTGGGGACAGCTAGAATTCTGAGTGCCTATTCTGCATGTCAAATCCAGTCATGTTCAATAGCAAACTATCACAACTTCAGATTCACAAATGGTGCAAGTACCTTTCATTCTAGTCTTATTCCACGAACTAGCACAGACAGATTCTGGTGATACGGTCCCATTCAGTTAGGAACTATTGCTGCTAGATTAGTGAATGGGGCTGTTTATTGGGATTACAGAGTGCAGATTCTTTGGATTAGTGTTGATGATCCTCTGTCTAGAAAAGCAGGTGCAAATAATACAGCAATGTAAGACAACATAAAGTAACACATTAAGCAACATAAAACAGTTTGAGCCATATAACAACCTAAGTAATTCTCTAGAGATTTCTAAGTTTCCTAGGATAGCTAAATGTTCAAATTTCATCCAAGGGATCTGTGTGGTGAAGTGAAGAGAAGCTCGGTCCATCAACTGGTCACAGAAACTAGTGATGATTTGTGATGGTATCTTCTTGAGTTGGTATCTTCCCTAACATGCCTCTGTTTTGGAGCTAGTATTATACAATTTTTACCTATCAGATGAAGCTTGAGTGACTCCAGTCATGCATATCTTTGTTGTGATTTATGTAAATTTTCCTCACTTTGTGCTTAAAGGTTTAGGCTAACAGAAATTCAGTGAGGGGTGGTCACACCTTGGAGGTGGGTAGCTTTTGGGATGGAGGTGTGCTTTTGCATTATAATGGTATTATAATAATGAAAAAAATTGATATGAAGATTATGATCTGGTCTGGAAAATGGTGAATTACTAGCTCAGTTCTGGTTCAGTTCTCACTCAGGGCAGAAACAAAGCAGTGTCTTCTCAGTACCATAGTACACCAGGTCTCCACTGATCACAGAGGCTAGCTGCAGCATCTCCACTTCACTGTACCCTCCCCTCCGGTACTGTTCTCCCAATGTTAACACATCAAGCTACCCTGATGTTGCCAACCTCCAAGACTGCCTAGGGAACTTTTTGCGAAATGGACTCTCAGCATAATAGCCCATCTTCACCCTGAAGTTTCTTGAATGCTGAACCTTTTCTTAAGGTGTGACTTCCCATAATTATTCTACATATTCTATCAAAGAAAGTGCAGCTTCAGTGTAAGAAATATTAATTGGAAATCAGTTTATACTCTGTATAAATTTTAGCTAGGTGGGTTATATAACTATTTGTATTCAATCAAATTCAGTAAATGATACTTTTTTTCCTGTGGCAGCAAAATCTAGCAAAGGCTATGTGAATCTGGAATTTAATTTATTTAACATAAAAGCCAGTCAGCATTTGATTGATTCAAGATGTGGAAAGGTAGTAGAGCTCAAAAACCATACATGAAGATCTTGATTAAACAAGACAGGAATCACAAGTTTGATTAATATGGAATCATACCACCAAGACCAGTTCCAACCCATCAACACTGTAATAGTCAGGAAAAGAACATAAATTCCTATACTCCAAAGACATTGAAGTTCTTGATCTTGGCAGCACTGAGAAAATTCAATTTTCTTGTTGTTATTATATTTGACACTCCAGAGTATACTTCCATATGATGAAAATGGAGCTGTGCATCTCTTACAGAGAATTTCCTCATCTATAACAACCTGATAATGACATTTGCATAAGGGGTTATATTCCCTGCAAAGAGGAAGTTCCTCCTACCTGCTAGTTACTCTTTGATAAAACGTTGCAGGTAAATGTCACAATAAATTATTTCCATTTCTAAATTTCCCATAGCATTTTGGATATTAATATATTTTACTTTATTCTCCAGAATCATTCCTCTCCCTGTAAAATTATGGGATTTAAAAACCTGGACAGAAAAATGTAAGACGCAATTCATGGAAGGTTCTTCTAAATGTTTTCTTTTAGAAGACCGACATTTGCCGTATGTGCCCACATTACTCTGGAGAAAGACACAAGAAAATCCTTGTCAAGTCTAGATGAGTTCTCTAGGGCATCTCAAATATCATGCTTACTGATATGAAAATGTTCAGGTAAGGAATTTACTGTGAAGGCAAAACACATTTTACCTTGGGGACAATCTCAGGGATGACAAGGATTACCAGCTGATCAAAGAACCAGAGAGCTGTTCAGGCCAGCATGGCATGACCATTAGCACAACTAGAACACCTACTGGTAGGTCTTTGACGGTCATAATTCACATCCTTGTAACTTTCAGAACATTTTCAAACCCAGATGAATTAATTATAAATAACATTCAGAAGTACAGAAATATGGAATGATAGAATGGTTTGGGTTGGAATGGACCTAAAAGATCATTTGGTTCCAATTATCCTGCCATAGGCAGGGATGACTTCCCCTAAATTAGGTTTCTCAAAAAGAAAAGCAAGGTCTTCAGGAAAGTAGGGAGAAAAAAAAGGTGAAAAGTGGTACAATTTCATTTTATAGATAATAAAGTCTGGAAGTAAGTCTTTTATAACGCTTGTAATTAAACATGCTTATGGTCAAATGGTATGTCAAATATTTCTGGACACATATAAATAAGACATCACTTACAGAGTTTTGCCTCAAACAATCTGGTTAATCGTTAATCACTCTACTCAATCACATCAGAAAGGAAAATCCTAGAAAAAGCTTTTAACTTCTCAAATAGGTCCTGAGAGGAAACACTTGAAAAAAACCCGTCATGGATTGATTTTCTTATCATGGTTTAAAACGACATTAATATTTATTGCCTGAGGATGATAGCATAAAAATGTTAGCAGAATAACATACTTGACAAAGTAGTAATAATATTTAAAAAGAAATCCCTCATGACTTTGAATATATCATTCTTCCACGGAAGCAAATCTAAAGTTCCTACAAAAGCCAATAACTTGCTTTTGTTCACTGGGACTCACAGAGGTAAAAATATCATGATCCTTCATTGATATTTTGCAGTGTTTTTTCAGTGTATAAACAAACCCCTGATTTATTAGGGAAAAAACACAAACTGATATAATGGTTTACTTGCACTAATGCCTTCTGTGCAGAGGTGTTCACTAAACATGGCATTTCAGGATTTCAAATTAAGTTTTCTGCCCATGCTACATGGGCTAAGCTAACACAAGGTTCTAGCTAACTGTCTGATGTTCCAGAAGTGAAGCAATGTTAAAATAAGCTCCTGCCCAACTCCAAAAATAAGATCAGGACAATCCATGTATATGTCATGAATCAAAAAATGCCAAAACATCTGATTTAGAACAAATAATTGTGTTTGAATCAAGTAGCCAAACGCAGTACCATCTGCAGCCGATGCTCATACTGAGATATGGAAACCTCTAAGTCTCATCATCTCTTCTTCTCCCTGTATATTTTTCTTAATCTTAGGAGGATCTGCATGTAATTATGTGGAAACATGTCTCCTTTAAATATGTCTCACAAAAATATTTTATTTGCATTTTAAGCATAAGAAAAAAATAGAAGTCTTTGTTAGCATAGATTTTTTCCCCCAAGATAAGCAGGCAAGCTAATGTACATCCTAGCAAGTTTTGAAGAACAGGATGCCTATAAGACAATTACTAATGCATTCAGTGACAATTCTTTTCTTGTTCCCCAGTTTTAACCATTTCATTACAAAGTTTGTATTCTGCTGTTTTTTATATCACTAGCTTCTTTCAGTTAGCCAATGAGCAAAGCCAAATAGAAAATTGGTTTTTTTTATTATTTTGAGGAATTTGAAAATTTGACTACCAATTTTTCTTCTAAAAATATCTCTATTCATTTAAGAAACAATTAAAAGTTTTGCTTTGGGCACACGAATTATTGCAGTTTGGTACATAGATCCTTTTCTTTAAATTGAAGAGATATGGATTTGATGGGTGGATTGTTCAGTGGATAAGGAATTGTTTGAATGGTTGCACCCAGACAGTAGTTATCAATGGCTCAGTGGCTGGATGGAGATCAGTGCTGAGTCCATCATAGGTTCTGTATTGATGCAGCTGAAGGATAGGATGCCATTTAGGGGAATAAGCTGGGGAAGTGAGCCCATATGACCAAAGTTCAACAAGGCCAAGTGCAAGGCCCTACACATAGGTCAGAGCAAACCTTTTTATAGTGGGATGCATCTGAGGGTGCTGAGGGAGGTGGCAGAAGTCATTGCTAGGCCACTATCCATCATGCATAAATCCTGGGAAACAGGAGAGGTGTCTGAGGACTGGAGGAAAACAAATGTTACTTTAGTCTTCAAAAAGGTCAAGAAGGAGGACCCTGGTAACTAGAGACCAGTCAGCCTCACCTCCATTGCTGGAAAGGTGATGGAACTACTTATCATTGGTGCAGTCTCTAGGCATATCTAGGATAAGAGGATCATTAGGAGTAGACAGCATGGTCTTACCAGGGGAAGTCATGTTTGACTCATCTAGTAGCCTTTTATGAGGATATAACCAGGAGGATAGATGAGGGAAGGGCAATAGATGTGGTCTACCTTGACCTCAGTAAAGCATTCTGTGATTCTGTGATTTGACACCATCTCCTACTGCATCCTTGTAGCTAAACTGAGAAAGTGTGGTCTGTAGGATCAGGGAGTGAGGTGGGCTGTGAACTGGTTGAAGGAAAGAAGTCAGAGAGTTGTGGTCAATGGGACAGAGTTTAGCTGGAGGCCTGGATCTAGTGGAGTCCCTCAGTGGTCGGTACTGGAACCTATAATATTCAATCTATTTACTGATGACCTGGAAGACGGAATAGAGTACAGTCAGCATGTTTGCTGACAATGCAAAACTGGGATGGATGGCTGACACACCAGTGTTGTGCTGTCATTCAGCAAGACTCAGACTGGAGAGATGGGCAGGGAGAAGTTTAATGAGATTTACCAAGAGCAAGTCTCGGGTCTTGCATATGAGGAATAACAATCCCGGGTACCAGTCTAGGTTGGGGACTGGCCTGTTGGAGAGCAGCATACATAAGAAGGACCAGGGGGTCATAGTGGACAGCAGGATGATCATGAGCCAGCAATGTGCCTTCATGGCTAAGGCCAATGGCATGCTGGAGTATATCAGAAGGGGAGTGGTTAGTAGGTCAAGAGAGGTTGTCCTCCGCCTCTACTCTGCCTTGTAGAGACCACATCTGGAATATTGTGTCCAGTCCTGGAGCCCTCAATTCAAGAAGGACATAGAACTCCTTGAAAGAGCCCACTGTAGGGCCACTAAGATGATTGAGAGGGTGGGACATCTTCCTTATGAGGAGAGGCTGAGGGAGCTGGGCCTGTTTAGCTTGGAGAAGAGGAGACTGAGGGGTAACCTCATTGATGTCTATAAATATGTAAAGGGTGAGTGTCAGGAGGACAGAACCAGACTCTTCTCAGTGATGGCCAATGACAGGACAAGGGGAAATGGGTGCAAGCTGGAGCATAGGAAGTTTCATGTGAACATAAAGAAAAACTTTTTCACTGTGAGGTTGACAGAGCACTGGAACAGACTGCCCACAGAGGTTGTGGAGTTTCCTTCTCTGGAGACATTCAAAACTTGTCTGGATACATTCCTATGCGACTTAGTCTAGATGATCCTGCTCTGGCCAGGGGGTTGTACTACCTGATCTATCTTTCAAGGTCCCTTTCAACCCCTAATGTTCTGTGATTCTGTGATATCAATACAGGATGTGAAGATAAAGGAATTGAGAGCAGCCCTGCAGATAAGGACCAGAGAGTACTCATGGATGGAAAATTAGACATGGGCTGGCAACGTGTCTTCACAGCCCAAAGAGCCAACCTTAACTGGGGCTGCATCAGAAACAGTATGACCAGCAGGTCAAGGGAAGTGATTCTGAGAGAGGTGATTCTTTCCCTCTACTCTCCTCTTGTGAGATCCCATCTGTAGTGCTGCATCCAGCTTTGTGGTCCACAGAATGAGAAAGACCTGTTGGAGAATGTCAAGAAGAGGGCCATGAGGATGACCAGGTAAATGGATCACCTCTCTTATGAAGACAGGCTGAAACGGTTAGGCTTTTTCAGCCAGGAGAGGACTGAAGAGCCCTTATTGTGATCTTTCAGTACTTAAAGTGGACTTATAGGAACAATGGGGACAACATTTTAGGAAAATATGTTGTGATAGGACTGAAGGTAATAGTTTTAAGCTGAAAGAGGGTAGATTTGGACTAGAAATAAGTAAGATTTTTTTACAGTCAAAGTGGTGAAACACTGGAAGAGGTTGCCCAGAGAGGTGGGAGATGTCACATCCCTGGAAGCAGTAAAGGTCAGACTGGACAGGGCTCTGAGCAATCTGATCTATTTGAAGCTATCCCTTTTTATTGCAAGGAAGTTGGACTAAGTGAGATTCAAAGGTCTTTTCCAATCAAAACTACTTTATGATTCTATGGGGGTATTTCAAAGGAAATCTTTTTTTCAAATTTTAAAAATAATTTAATAGAAGATACAGAAAATAAGAATATACGATTCAGAAAGGGAGGGGCGGGGGGAGGGGAGGGGAGGGGAGGGGAGGGGAGGGGAGGGGAGGGGAGGGGAGGGGAGGGGAGGGGAGGGGAGGGGAGGGGAGGGGAGGGGAGGGGAGGGGAGGGGAGGGGAGGGGAGGGGAGGGGAGGGGAGGGGAGGGGAGGGGAGGGGAGGGGAGGGGAGGGGAGGGGAGGGGAGGGGAGGGGAGGGGAGGGGAGGGGAGGGGAGGGGAGGGGAGGGGAGGGGAGGGGAGGGGAGGGGAGGGGAGGGGAGGGGAGGGGAGGGGAGGGGAGGGGAGGGGAGGGGAGGGGAGGGGAGGGGAGGGAAGGGAAGGGAAGGGAAGGGAAGGGAAGGGAAGGGAAGGGAAGGGAAGGGAAGGGAAGGGAAGGGAAGGGAAGGGAAGGGAAGGGAAGGGAAGGGAAGGGAAGGGAAGGGAAGGGAAGGGAAGGGAAGGGAAGGGAAGGGAAGGGAAGGGAAGGGAAGGGAAGGGAAGGGAAGGGAAGGGAAGGGAAGGGAAGGGAAGGGAAGGGAAGGGAAGGGAAGGGAAGGGAAGGGAAGGGAAGGGAAGGGAAGGGAAGGGAAGGGAAGGGAAGGGAAGGGAAGGGAAGGGAAGGGAAGGGAAGGGAAGGGAAGGGAAGGGAAGGGAAGGGAAGGGGAAGAGGAAATTGTTCAGCCTAAGACTCAAGACAGTTTCTCATTTTTTTATTCCTGTTCTCCATTTGTCTTTATCACAGGCTCCAGCCCCAGATATTTCAGCGTGACAGGGTGTTCTGTAAATTTAAAGGAGCAGTTTGGATTCAGGGTTCCTGCTCTACAAATGAAAATGGCTTAAGCTGCTTTTGATTAACACATATTTTATACAGTAGACCTTCCTATGGACTTCTTTTTCTTAAAAAAAAAAAAAATTAAAGTTTTACTGTGTGTTACATGTTCTCTGAGAGAGTATAATTTGTAGAGATACCCAGGCAATTAGAAATTAGAATCCATTGGACCAGAGAGGAGTTTGCTTTCATCTTTTCACTCTGCTCCTCTCTCACCATGTATAGTTAAGATGCTAAAGAAAGAGAACATCAGCACACACTTTGCAGCAATATAACAGAGAGGAAAAAGAGCCATGGGATGAGCAGGATGGGTATAATTTCTGATTCAACTTACAGTCTTTAGTAAGCTGGACCAGAGCATGCATCTTTATGGTGAAGTTAACTGGCAGGCAGTACTAGGTTAGTTGTTCCCCTGAGGAGGCATGGAAATTTCAGCTGAGCAGGAAAGCAGTTTGTTTCACTAAGGTGAAATGCAACTTTAGAAAAAAAAAAAAAGACTTTTTGCTGTCCACTATGTCAGCAAACCATCCCCCACACACTCCTCCTGAATGTGTTAATATTTTCATAAAACCTTCACATCACCTTCACAGCACTGGGAAAACATATGCCAAAGAAAGATTCCAAAATCCCTTTTTAATTTAGTGATTTTCTCACCCTCACTGTAGTGCATCTGTACTCTTTCTGACCTCTAACCCCAGTTAGCATCACTTTGTAATTTCCCTTTTAAACAAAATGTTAATGAGCAGCCCTCCTGCAATGTGTATAACAACAAAGAGAAGAGAAACCATGCGCATACTGCCTCCTTCAGTTATTTGCTTCACAGCCTCTGGATAGGGAACCTCAAGAGAGTTTGCTTTGTTTAAATGCATATCTGATGTTATCACCAGCACTTCACCCAAAGGTCATACAAATCTTCACAGTTCAGCCATGGGTTTTTTGTATCTGTTGTCCTATTTGTACCTACTGTGCAGACCACTGCAAGTTATTATCTACACAAAAACCCAAAATCTTCACTACTGCTTAAGCTGCAGGTCAAAGCTTTATCTTTAAAGACAAAAACCTTCACATATTATTTCTCTGTGTTCTACAACTTGGAATTGCACTAGGTCATCAGGCCACCTTGTACTGGCCAGAGTGGAGGGGGACTAATAAGACTACTGTCAGTGTACACACCTTTTTACTTGCTTGTTTTAATGAGATAAGTACAAGAGAAAAATGAAAGGAAAACTTGGTAATAGAATTTAGGCCATTAATTCTGTCTTTTCATATTTGTAAAAGAAATGCCAACTGCAAAAGAAATGTTTAACTGCAATTCCCAGATAATTTTACCATACTAAAATCTAGCTATTCCAGGTAAGATTAGCTTCCTCCTGCAATCACTAATGTAAAGTTTCCAAGGGACAAAGTGTACATACTGAGATTAAAACAGAACATGCAAGATGATGCAGAGAGATGAACCACTATCACCAAGACTAAAAAAACCCACATAGATTCTAAATACTGGAGATTAATTACAAGCTAATGTAATAGTACAAAGCTATATTGACAGAAAGAAAATTGGTTGGCAAAGTAGTAGTCTGCAAAGATTCAGTGCTACCAAAGCTGAGGACTATTTTATGAGAGTGAGAGAAGTACGTTTATAGTACATGAAAAGCTTTGGTCAGGACTAGAATGAACACCTGTTGTATGACATACATGATGAGTATTAGCAATGAAAGGAACTATTCTGTTCTATTAATAGGCAAAGATGGGGGAGGTTCTACCTTCCCTTGCCTATTTGCATGCAATATAAATTATGAATCATTGTGCATTTTTTACAGGATTTTTTCCAAACTGCTTCCTGCAGAATTTGTTCAGCTCTTGTTGAAATGCATCTGAAATTAAAAAGAGCTGATTCAGTTCCCCCACACTAATTTTTAAATGCTGACAAGATACCTTTAAGATTCTGCTTTTTGGGTGCCTCATGTTCTTGTCTGATGAAATGGAGCCACACTACTTCCATTATATTCCACAGCTGCTGAGTAAGACTGAAGGGTATTCTTGCCCCTTAGAAAATGGGCGGTTTTCATTATAAAAAAAAAAGCTTTTTTCCTATCTCGTGGGGAAGAAAAAGTAGATGTGTGCGGGCTGACTTCGTAGTGGCACAGTTTAGGTCTTGCTGGACTCACTGCTTGGGATAATGCACTTGAGTGTCCCTCCTTGTTGAATAACTAGGACATATACCTTTGAATTCTCCAGTTGCATTTCCTTTCAGCTTGAAAAATTTGTGTGTCTGGGAGGGAAAGAAGTAAAGAGGGATGTTACATGGAAACAACATAAAGTGAAGTCTTTCCAGGACAAACTTAGGAATTTCCTGATATTTTTTCCTACTCAACCAGTAGAAAGATTTGTATTACATGATGTACTAGTGTACATTAATTCTAGTGTAAAGAGCATAGAAGTTTGGTAATAGATATTCTCAGCAGTGCAAAAGAATGCATGACAAGAAAATAGGTGAATTGCTGAGTTGCTGAAGTCTGTTAAATGTAGTGCATGCTGAACGTCAACATTTTCATAGAATCATAGAATGGTTAGGGTTGGAAGGGGACTTTAGAGATCAAGCTCCAACTGCCCCTGCCATGGTCAGGGACAGCTCTCACTAGACCAGGCTGCTCAAGTATAACATAATATAAATGAAAAGGATCATAACATAAATAAAAAAGAAAAAGCCACACTACTAAAAAAAAAATCAAATGTTAGTTAAAGCATGTAAATTTTTGCCACAGAGTTCCACTGAAGTCAGTTTATAGCTGATGCCTTTGAAAAATGAAGCTTGATATTCAGGGTAGATCCACATAAACAGGTCACTAGTATGTGCATCTTAAATGCTACTCATAGTTCAGTGGTTTATACACAAAAAAGCCTTTTTAAATACTGAGTTTCAAAATGCAACTTAAGCTGAGAGAGTCTGAAAAGATGCTGAGTTGAATATATGCAAAAATTTCTAAAAATATGAATTTGTAGAAGCATAGAATGGTCCACAAAGATCACCTAGTCCTAACCCTGTGTCATGGACTGGGACACCCTCCACTAGACCAAGTTGTCTAAAACCCCATACAACCTGACCTTGAACACTGCCAGGAGGGGGCAGCCACAACTTCACTGGGCAACCTCTTCCACTGCCTCACCACCCTAACAGGGAAGACTTTTTTTCCTAATCTCTAATATAAATCTCCCCTGCTTTAGTTTGAACCCATTACCTCTTGTCCTATCACTACAGTGCCCAACAAACAGTCCCTCTCCATCTTTCCTGTAGGCCCTTCAGCTACTGGAAGGATGCTGTAAGGCATCAAAGGAGCCTTCTCTTCTCCAGGCTGAACAAGGCCAACACTGTTATCCTGTCTTCACAGAAGAGTTGCTGCAGCCCTCTGATTATCATAGTGGCCCTCGTCTGGGGCACCAGAGGTAGATGCAGTACTTCATGTGGGATCTCACCAGAGCAGAATAGAGGGGCAGATTAACCTCCTTCCACCTGCTTGTGATAATGTTTTTGAAGCAACCAGGGATACATTTGGCTTTCTAAACTGCAAGCACACACTGTCAGGTCATGATGAACTTTTTGTCTACCAACACCTCCAAGTCCTTCTCCTTGAAGCTGTTCTCCAGATGTTAGCTGTATTTAAGGATTGTGCCAATCCATGCAGAGGACCTTATACTTGGCCTGGTTGAAATTCATTTAGTTTACACAGGCCCACGTCTCAATCCCTTCCATCCAGCGTGTCAAGCATACCACACACAATGGTCATACTGCCAAACTTGCTGCACTAAATCCCACTGTCCACATTGCTGACAGAGACTGTAAACAGTTCCAATTCCAGTACCAGCCCCTGAGGAATGCCACTCATCACTGATGTCCACTTTGTTGTCAAGCCATCAACCATAAGTCTTTGAGGGTGACTGGGCACTGGCACAGGTTTCTCGTGGAAGGTGGTGAGGTCTCCATCCTTCAAGATATTCAAAAGCCATCTGGATATGACCATGGGACAACTGGTTTCCCTGCCTGAGCAGAGGTATCAGACAAGATGACCTCCAAGACTGCTTCTAACTATTCTGTTAATCTACATTCAGTATTGCAATATCTTCTGCTCAGGGAAATATCTGTATTTCCAGAGCTAAGAACTGTGAAATGACCTTACTTCAGCTTCTTGAAAATTACCTAAAGAATTGTCACTTTGTTATTCCCAGTATATTCCTATTCCTTCCTAGGTATTGTATACGTAGGTATTTGCATATGGCTGCAGTTTTCAGAATTTATTTATGCTTTCATCTAATTCAGTTTTGGCAAATCTTTATTCATTTTCTAAACTATCTTAAAAGGATTTGGTTTTGATGTAAAAGATTTGTATCAAGATTCAGAGCATGGAGCCTGAGATATCTTCAGAATCCATTCTTCCTCTCATGTTTTTCACATGCATTTTAGATTCTAAGGACAACTATAAATTGGAAGTGGCTTTTACATATTTTGCAAAAACTTGTAGTACATCCCATGTGAAGTGAAGAACCATATCCTGCTAACATTTAAGTGCATTATTCCTGAAAGCTAAACTTGTCTCCCCAGTTCCTCAGACCACTGTGCCAGTCTTGCTTGAACTTCTGTCTTTGGAGCTATATGTAATTCTGCATAGTTTCCTTCCCTCTCACCTTTTGTGGAAGAGTGACCTCATCTATAAATCTTTACCTAGTCTATTCAGTTTATCTTAGTATTGCATACAATACAGCCAGACCCTGTCTGGAGGCCAGATGCCCACCAAAGCCATTCTATCATTCCCCTTCTCAGCTGAACAGGGGGAACAAAGTATATTGAGAAGTTCATGAGTTGTGATAAGGGACAGGGAGAGATCATTCACCAATTAACACCACAGGTAAAACAGACTCAACTTAGAAAAAATCATTTATTACCTCATCAAAACAAAGTAGGACAATGAGAAATAAAAACAAATCTTAAAACACCTCTCCTCTCTTCATCCAGGCTCAACTTCACTCCCCATTTCTCTGCCTTCTCCCCACGACAGTAGCACAAGAGGACAGGAATGGGGGTTGGGGTCAATTCATCACACATTGTCCTGGCTGCTCCTTCCTCATCAGGGAAAGGACGCTTCACACTCTTCCCCTGCTCCAGTGTGGCGTTCTTCTCATTGGAAACAGTCCTCCATTAACTTCTCCAATGTGAATCCTTCCCATAGGCTGCAGTTCTTCACAAAGTGCTTCAGTGTGGATCCCTACCACAGCATGCAAACCTTTAGGAACAGAGTGCTGCAGCATGTGTTCTCCACAGGGTCACAAATCCCGCCAACAAACCTGCTCCAGCATTTGCTCCTCTCTCTACAGGTCTACAGTTCCTACCAGGAGCCTGCTCCAGTGTGGGCTTCCCACTGGGTTGACAGCCTCCTTCTTCTACCTCCCCCTGTTCCAGCATGGGGTCCTCCACAGGCTGCAGGGGGAATCTGCTCCACCATGGACCTGAATGGGCTGCAGGGGGACAACCTGCTGCGCCATGGTCTCCTCCGGGGACTAGAGAGCAGTCTCTGGTTGGGCACCTCCTCCCCCTCCTTCTGGACTAACCCTGGTGTCTGCAGAGTTTCTCACATCTTATTCTTCTCCTTGGTGGTAAAACATGGTGCTAGTTTTGGAGTTTTTTTCTACTTCTTAAATATATTATGCTAAAGGTGCTACCACCATTGCTGACAAACTTGACCTTGGCCAGCAGCAGGTCTGTCCCTTGAGCTGGCTGCCCTTGGCTCTGGCTGATCTACAGGAAGCTTCTAGAGGCATCTTGCAGAAGACACCCCTGTAGCACCAGATTACTAAAACCTTGCCACACAAACTCAAAACCAGGACAACCAAGGGGGAGTGATGGAGTGAGAGAGGCAGAGGGAGAAAGGAAAAGAGAGGAACAGTAGAGTTACATAACTCCGTTTCTGACCTCTTACATAAAACTCAACTATGAAAGACACTGACATGTTTTAGAGAGCAAGACAGTATCCACAGCATCCCTTCATGATGTTCATTGCCATATTTTACCTAGTCAATCAACAAATAGTACTGTTCTCACATTCACAATTCCTCTTTTTCCAGCAATGGTTCTCTCACACCAATACATCAACTCTGCCATACTCTGGAAAATGTGGACCTGAGCAAAGTTGAATAAAAAGGAAATAGATGCAGATTAAAAATCCATGGAGGTATGCAGAGCAGATCATAAATTTAGGTTTTGCTTTATATATTAACTGTGTTTTGCAGCTGTACACTTCATTCACTAAATTCAGCCACAAAACTTCTCCATTATCTTCACATGGGTAATAACAGAGATGATTTGGCTCTGTAGCTTAACTACAGAAAAGTTAGGAAGAAATTCAGTGCATAAAAATATCTAACAAAAGCTTTCTCTGCACATACTAGTCTACCATAATTTGTCAGGATTGATTGCTCAAATTTTTTTTTTTAAATAGAAGCAAGTAATGCTTTCTAAAGTAATTTTGAACATACCGTTTATTAAAACAAGACTGAAATGCTCACTTAACAAGGGACATATTCCAAATGTACTATTTAAAGGAAGAAACACAATGCTGGTGGTGATTAGAGAATTCAAAATATCTGTCTTCTAAAATACAGCAAAATTCACAGCTAATGTAATATTTTTAAAAAGATAACTTCATTTTGGTTTTGTTTCACCTTGCCATTATAATAGCATTGTCATTTTAAGACATACGTTGAGAAAGTACTTATATTCCTGGTCAGTTTCCTCCCCCCAGCCCCTTTTTTAATAACAATAGAATATAAAAATACAACTTTTTCAAATGTGGTTATTCTCAATTGAACTTGATTAAGTGTTTTCTGGTCAATATAAAGCAATCTATTTCATATTTGAGGCATGCAATGAACACTGTAATAGCCTCATCAGATCAGACTAGCAGTGCTTCAGTGACCAACATTCCGTACAGAAGCCAGACAAAATGCTTCTGAGGAGGGATTAAGAAACAGAATAGTTACTGGCATCTGATAAATGGAAACCTGTACTCCTCAGCAGTGGAACAGAGAATGCAAGTCTCTGAGGGTAAGAGCATCTAAATATGTTTGGAGTTACATTACCCGCAGTGCAGGCAGTTCTGCCAATATTATCAACAGATAAAGGGGCTGGGGGGGAGAAACTAGAAATAAAAACAGGATGACCTATATGTGACAATAGTTCATTATGTGTTTGTTTCCTCTTTATCATTGACTCCTAGATTTCACAAAAGCTTTCCCATGACTTGTGAAAATATTGCATTAAACCAGCTTAAGGCAAAACAGAGCATTTATCAACAAATAGAAACACAAAAAGAGAAGCAGATTCTTTCACTTGGAAAACCAGTAGCTAATGCAGTGTGATTTAATTTAATTTTATTCAATCTCATTATGTCCTCTGTTTTTTGGTTTAAAATTGTACTCAATTTTCCTTTTAATTTTATTTTTATTTCTATGTCACTTTTAGATTATATTATCCCACTCCCTCCTCACCTTGTATAAGGTTTTTTTTAAAGGCAAGATTCAATATCATTGATGTAAATACCATTTTCTTTTACAAAAAGTGTTATTTATAAGTCTAATTCATAAACAAAGCAAAATAAGCAGTGTACCCCCTGTAAAACCAGGCCTGAAAGCCATGTCTAGGAGCTGGGGTGAACCTGCAGAGCTAGTTGTCTCAACTTCTGCCCTTTGGAACTGGGTGTGTCCAACTTTCTGCTCTGCTCATGGGAAGAAATCAAGGAACTCGAATTTATGTCTCTATCTGGTCCACGAGACAAAGAATTCAACACAACAAAATGTCTGAACTCGCTTACACAAAATACTATCTAGACATTTGTTGAAGAATTTTGCAAACATTAACCTAGCATCCAAAATTTCTTCTATGAAGAACAGTACAAATTCTTTGCTTCAAAGGTTTAGAAGACATATATACAGAAGTATTACAAAGACCTACTGAATCCATAAACTATGAACAGTGTACATATGTTCCTTTAGAGTTTCACAATCATCACACTGATTGCCATCTTATACGTACCCTGATATACCTGGTAAATAAGTGCTCCTGCCCACGTGGGGTGTTCAAGCCTCTGTTGCTGCTGTTCCTGGTGTAACAGGAGAGCTTTCAGATGTGATTAATTGAAACTGAAAAAAAAAATTGAAACATAAAAGGGGTAGGATAGGCCATAGACCCAAACATCGCTATTGGTATGGATGATTAGAATTAAGAGGAAGATCAACACAGGAGAGACGGTTTGATCTTCCTTAGATCAGTAAAAAACAGGTTGTTACATTAAAAGCACAAGGCAGTCATCAGGTTGACACATATTCTTGAAAGAATAAGAATTCAAAACACGTTTACAGATTTTTAAGAACAGGAGGAAAAGAAGGAAAAATATCACAATTTCTAACAAATATAATTTTGATTGTGGATAGGATCACAGATTTTTAAGAAGGGAGGAGCAAATAATGATGATATGATACGAAGAGATTTAAAACATTACCACTGTCAAAATGATGCTGACATTTTAAAGCTAGGTGCGGGCTTTACAATAAAAGATATCTATGATTCTAACAAGACATTTAAGAGAATGAAGTTGGATAGACTACTGAGACATGTGAAAACATTCATATAACACTTATCTCAGAATATGCATGTGAAATACTCATACCTGAAAGTTGATGTGGGGGATATCAACAGAGCTGTGAAAGTAATACAAAGTGCTGAGATAAAATTTTGTTTCAAATCTGAGACAGAATGAAGATCAGAATTCCTATTTCACCACCCAAATCATGGATGGCTTTAGGCTTCCAGTGAGTATAAAGTTCATAAAGCAGTCTGCTTGATGTGCTGTCCATTGGCTTATGTGTCATAAATTCACACAGGCGAAGATAAAACCAACTGTGTCATAAAATAAAAAACCTAAGCCATATCATACCGCCTACCAGGAAAAGAAATTACAAGGGGTCAAGGGGACGTATAGGGTTTTTTGTTGATTTTAGGGTTTTTTATTTCTAAAAAAAATTTTAATTACTATTATTTGAAGCTAAAAGAAAGGTATTTTTAACATATTATGCCTTTAAATCTATGGAAATCTGATTGTTTTAACTTTATGTATTTAACAGAGGAGTGTCGTTGCCTTAACCTGCTGTTCCTTCATTTGTGAATTTACTATCTTTGTTCTAAGAAAATATTATGTCACTATCATTTAATGGATGGTTTAACACTTAACATTTTATAGCTCTTAATTTTTCTAAGTTAAGTTTTACTCTTTTGATAAAGAGTTTATAATAGGATGTGCTTGCAATCTTCAATTGAAGGATAGCATTTTAATGGGATTGGGTTGGTAGTCCTAAAAGTTATTCCAAGAGAATTGCCCGTCTTTTGCTCTTCTAGATCAGAGCCTGTCTGAAGCAATAGGGGGCTCAGCACAAGGCAGCTACTCAAATATTTATTTGTCTTGCTTCTTCGATGTGTTTTGAACTTACATAGTGCTACTTTTGATGCCATTGTTATGTCAGCTAGTTGCAACATGATCAATGTAGCCATAAACAGAGGGTCCCCAGTGAAGCCCAAGGACAGACTGTAGCAGCTTTTAGCTCATAAGAAAAACCAAAAGGGTCTTATTGATCCCTTTCTATGGGTACTTCA